>OMNM01007588.1:5666-28820 GCA_900302745.1 Parablennius parvicornis
CTTGCTGTTGATGACTGTCATCGGGGTCAGAGTCGGACTCTGGGGGGGTAAAACTGCACCCACAGTCTGAACAGAGCCCAGCCGGCCGCTCTTTATCACTGCTGGTGTCCAGCATGGTGCCATCTACAACCACAGCTCTTCAGTACTGGATTAATGAGGGAAACATCTGAAAGGGAGACAGTAAACACATTCACATATCATTCCATGAATACATAATCTTGATCACGATAAAAGGGCTCCGTCATCTATGAGTGATGGCGCCTGATCGCATCGTTCTCATCTGATTACAGGTTTCGGGCCAAACATACAGGTTATCATGCACATCCTCATCTGGAAACAACAATTACACTAGCTTTTAGCAGCCCGCCACTGCATAGTAGGCCCGGAAGATTGCAGAGCGACCGCACGCAAACAAAGAACACATACCGCAGATTTTCTTCCTAAAAGAGGAGCGCGCGCTGGAATAAATGTCGTACGAAAGCCAGGAAACGTCACAAGAAGAGCATTAAATGACAACCTGCGGGGCTGCGGCTCATCGCCTGTGGTTTTCCTGCATCTTCTTGTCCAGTTCAACGAGTGAAGCGAGCTGCAGCGTCACCTAGCGAGCGGCGGAGCAACTGCCCTGCTGCAGGGGCGGCTCCGCACACTCCGGGGGCTCCGGGCACAGACATGCTTTACTTGTATGTTTGATAGGTAGAGAGAAGTTGGTAAACAAGCACATAGCAACAAAAACCCTTTGAAATACTTCGGACCCGCTCAGACCAGGTATTAACATGCGTTCAGGTGATCCGATCCCATCCATCTAACCATCCATCCATCCATCCATCTTCTATCCTGTTCAGGGTCCCGTGATGCTTTAGCCAATCGACAGGCGCAGTCAGGGTGCACACTGGACAGGTTGCCACTCCTGTATATATTGATGCATGCATAAATCACTGAGTATAAATACATCTTTATATATGACAGGCCACACCCTGTTTCATTAAATGTTGACTCTCGCAATGTAAGCTGCTCAAACCTCTTCAGACCAAACAAACATTAACATTTGAAATTAATAATTCTATAACATCTCTGCAGTTGAGCTGTAGTTGTGGTTTTATTGTTTATTTTGTGTTGTTTGAATGCACAGTTGAACTGAGTTGGAATGTGAGTGACTGCGAGTGTGGGCAGGTCAGGTGTGGAGGGGTGAGAGACGCCCAAGTCATGGTGGAGTTGTAGGTGAATGAATGAGGGTACAGCAGGATCATTTTATGTCTGTTGCACTGATGTGATGACATGGTTACAGTAATTGCAGTTCCTTTTTGATACTAAAGAAACTTTGCAGTCAAAAAGGTCGTCTTCTTTCCAGCGACCTGCAGGACGTTTAATAATAATAAAGTTTATATACTGTTTATTTTGCTGGCCTGGGCCACTTAAGAACCACTTGGGCTGAATGTGACCCTGATCTAAAAGTAGTTTGACAGCCCTGATGCTGAGAAAAAATGAAGAAAGAAACAGCTAACAGGGTAATTGAGCTTAAATGACTAATAAGGCTGAAATAAATCTGTATTATAGCTAAAAATGACTTAAAAGCTGAAACTGGTAAAATTCCTGAAACATCTAACCATCCATCTTCTGGGCCACGTCATCCAATCTGGACATTGTTTTAAACTACTATTATTAACTGTCATTGTGAGTCTCCATGGATGCAAAATAAGATGCTGTATTAGACTGTGAAAAAAAAATTGCAGCTTTCATTAAAGTGCACTGTCATTTGTGAACTGGTTAGGTTCCCTTTCCTTGAGAGAACAAAGATTTCATTTCCTGGATAGTTAAAGTTTCGTTTCTGGTTAAATGCGCTGGGTGTCTTTCATTGGAGGACTGTTTCCTTAAGTTTCATTTGCACAGAAACGGCGCGCAGGACTTTATAAACAGGACGTGGAGTTAACAACCAACCAGTCGTATTTTTTGAGAGCATCACACCATGATCGAGGTAGGACATATATATCTGTACTTGCTGCAAGTTCTAATGACCAAGCCTTCATGATTGAACTTTCTGCTTTTGATGTATGATTCCTTTAACATTTTCTTTTCGATGTTATTTCTTTGGCCACATTTTATTCTGCATTTTTGTATGTTGTCAATAATCATATTGAAAAATTTGAGTGAGAATTTAAAATGTTTTTGTCTGTTATATCCAAACTAAGGTATTTTGAAAATTAGATTTTTGGAGTGCAGTTAAAAATTGAAAAATCCAAATATACTATACTTAAAATTATAGGGACTGAAATGGAACTATACTAGCCCTGATACCCGTTTCTGATCGGTGTATAATTGTGAGACCCATCTTTGAGATATTTTCGCAGCCAGTGAGGGTGATAAATCAGGAATTGTTTCCAGAGGACATTCACTGGGGATGGATTCTGTCAGTGTTGTTATCATTGTTGCTTTCATTGTTTTACTACATTACTATTTATTTTTAACCCTATTTTCACTGTATTCCTTAATTATAGAGTTTGATCCAGTCTCATTCAGTCTAGTAGTCTTGCAGTGAACTTAGTCCTTAAAAATGAACCACATCAAATAGTACTAATGCAACCATTCCTGGTGTTTCCACACAGCAGCTTCAGCAGGTGTGGCGGATAGTTACACTGGAAAATGTCTCTCTTCTATTGCCACTTATCTGAATTACAATGATTTAATATCACTGTAATGGAACTAATGCATGCCAAGTCACTGTAATTTTGACTTGGCATGCATGTCTAAACTAGATTTTAACATCTGTTTTAACTGTAAGCGCTCCGCGGTTCTGCCTTCAGGGAACCTGCACTAAAGTCCCTGCACTGGTTTGTAGTTAGTTTTAGGAACAGGGTGGGGTTTTTTTGTTTTGTTTTGTTTTGTTTTTTAAAGCAGATGAACAAATGCTCGGACCCCTCAGATCCTCACCGACGGCTCTGTTAGTCGTGCAAAACTGAGGATCAGAAGGCAACCACAAGTATAGAAACATTCACAAGAGAGGTTGAAACGCAGCACTTCAGCATGGTTTTATTTTCTTTCCTTCTTAAAATTGAACTCGCATATTTAATTTTATAACTATGTCACAATTTCAGTTTGATCTGTTTTTCTTATAAATTTTACATTTCTTTTGTCTTATTGATATTTCAATTCAATATTTTGTGTTTAAGATAAGATAATCCTTTAATTGTCCAACAATGGGGATATTTGAATTTTTTTTTTTTTTTTTAGCAGCATTGAACGGTAATAAAGAGTATCAAAGTACTATAATCTAGACAATAAGAAGTATGAAAGATAGTAACAGTAACAATAATATAGAGTATAAATAAGATAGTAACCATGACATTATATTACATTCTTACATGATAATGTTGGTACAGATTGGACAGATGTTGTTGAATGATGTTGAATGTTTTAATGAATATTTTTACCTTTACTTTGTATAGTGACATTTCATCTTACCTTATGCTTTCAAGTTTGTTTTATCTGATTTGTAACATTGCCTTCTCAACATCATCTAATCTCGGTTATTACGCTTTTCTTTCTCTTCTCTGCTTGTCTTTCATCTCCTGTTTTCCTGTCCCTCTTTGTTATTAATGCATCAGTGCATCAATCTTGCTGTAAATTTGACATTTTTGACAATTAGTCGTAATAATTAGAATTTCCATCGCACTCTGACGTGCACCAAACCTCCACAACCTGCATGGGTATGCGAGGACTCCTTCATTTTATTTAAACTTAATATCATTTGCTATAAACGAGCATATAGTGATGGTGTGATGTTGCTAAAACAAGATTTATAAACATATATTGTAATTGCAAAAGAAGCTATGTCGAAATTACAGTTAACAGTGTAAATGAGTTATTCTCTTTTGTTGATGTTAGTGGATACAAAGAGGGGTTTTTTTCACATCAGCATTTTTTCTTTTTTTCTCTATCTTTTTTTTTTTTTTTTTTTTTACAGTGGAAGCCAAATCTGGAAAGATGAGTCACAAACAGAAGAAGAAGAAAACTAGGTTTGTCGCATCACTAACTGCATTTCTGAAATATTACAAAGCAGTATTACTTTAGCAGTTACCACTGTGACCAACATGAACATGCTGGATTATGTGGTTAGCTATGAACATTTCACAAAGGATGAGCAAAACTAGTTCAGCTAGTTTTGCTGACATTTCACTGTGACAGGCCTCGTCAGCGAATTTAAACTAGTTATTTCAATGATTCCAAATGATTTTCTTTTTTATGTAAGGTGAAGAAGTATCCTACACATATATGTTGTTTAGGATTAGATATATACAATTAGGGCCTGATCGGACGCCCGCCCTGGAAAAAAAAACAACATTACAATGAGCAAAAACTTGTCTGACCGACAAACATAACTTAAACCTGAAATTTTATACTAGAAAATCGATTAAAAAACATTTTGTTCACTTTTTCTCTTTCTTTACTGTATAGCCTTACCACTTACTCTTTTTAAAAGGTTTGATATAAGCACTATATGTTTTGATGTGTATTTGAGCTCTTTTTTTGTCTCTTTTTAATCCCACTGCTCGGTTTAGGTCTTCCTTCGGAGCCACTGCACCTCCCTTCATCGACTACCTGAAAGAAATCCTACATCGATATCCAGACGGACAAATTTTGAAGGTAAATACAATGCTCTGTCAAATCCTGGTGTTAATTGAAATATTTTTTATTCTCTCAGTGCTATCATTCAGGTGCTACAAATATTGCGAAGCTTTTTTTTTTTTCACTCTTGCCAGTAAAATCTGTAAATACAGTGTCACAACTCAGTAAACTCTTCATGGCCAAAACGTATATTTGACAATAACAGGACGAGAGGGTAGTAGATTTGAGGACGGCATAAGGCTTTATACATATACTATACATGGTGACCCTGAGATGAGGTGTGTTTAGGTGACTGAAACAGCAAGTAGGTATAATGAATAGATATAATCTGTAATCCATAGCAGGAGGGTTGCGCAGAGTTTGCTATTGCTCCTGCTGATTCACAGGGGAGCCCTCCCGCAACACCACTCTCCACAGATAAAGCTCCCTGTCAGGTTTTCTTCATGTCAGTTGTGCCTGCCAACTTCTGATCTGAGGCTTGCTGATGGTTATTGTTTTCTTTGTTTGCAGGAGCTACTTCAAAATGCAGATGATGCTCAAGCCACAAAAGTGGTTTTCGTCCATGATGAAAGAAGTTATGGGACTGAGAACCTTTGGACTGACAAACTCCAGAAATACCAAGGTTTAGTAAACAACCATTGCCATGTGTTCAACAAATATGTTCATCTATATTTCCTTTTTTAACCCAAAAATAAATAAATTAAAAAAACGAACAAGATGCCTTATGCTCTTTTTTTATATGTTCAAAATGGTCATTTTCATTAGTAAATGAACACAGACTTTATCTTTGCAACATTTTGTTTTTGCGAAGGTCCTGCTCTCTACGCCTATAATGATGCCGCATTCAGTGACGATGACTGGAAAGGCATTCAAATGGCCGGAAGGAGCATCAAACGCAATGACCCAAACACAGTGGGGAGGTTTGGAATCGGCTTCAACTCTGTCTACCACACAACAGGTGAATTGTTTAAAGAAGGGCATAACAGTCTGAGTGCAAGTTCTGTTATTCATGAACACACAGTATTAAAAAAAAACAACATGGTAAACTGTATCTGCTGAAATTCTTTCACAGATGTTCCGGGCATATTCAGTTCAGGACACCTTGGATTGATGGATCCCCAAGAAAAGATATTTGGAGAGAGAGTTGGAGGCTTTCAGTGGTCTTTGGACAACACTGAAGACCAAGAAGCTCTGATGACTCTGCATGATCAATTCCAACCCTTTCGAGACATAGTGTCTCTTGTAAGTGGACAGGACTGGTCTAAAGTTGTCATGGAGGATCAGCACTTCGACGGGACACTTTTTAGGTTCCCCTTACGCCATGAGAAATCAGAAATCTCAGATAATCTTTATGATTCAGATAAAGTGGCTGATCTCTTCAGTAGCTTTATTGCAGACGCAGATTTAAGCCTCCTCTTCTTGAAAACTGTGATCTCCGTGTCTTTGATACATATTGACGTGGACGGCAATGTTAACACCAGACTTGAAGTCAACTGCTCAGTTCCAACTGAGGTCACTTTGGAGTCGGATGCCGAGTCATCGATGGAAAGTTTGACGAGGTTCAAACTGATAACCTTCAATTCAGATGACCGCCAAGAAGCAAAGTGGCTTGTGACAACATGTACCATGAAGGAGGGCAGTTTGGAGGAGCTGGATCTCCTTGCAAAGAAGTTGAGCTTTTTCCCTCGAGTTGATTTGGCTTTCCCTTGCGGTGAAAGGAAAGACTGCAGTGAAAGTAGACTGAGCTGTTTCCTCCCGCTTCCAAACAATGAATCCAACAAGACAGGGCTCCCAGTTTATGTCAATGCATGCTTTGGCCTCACTGACAACAGAAGACACATAAAGTGGCAAGAAGAAGACCAAAGACATGACGAACATGCATTATGGAATGACCTGCTAATGAAAGAAGTACTTCCATCCGCATATGTCACGATCATTCAAGACGCCATCAAACTTGCCCAAGAATCTATTCTGCCTGTCTCTGCTGTGTATGATCTGTGGCCTGATATTGGCCAGGTACAGCACAAATACAAATGGTATGCCCTCGCTCTGGATGTTTTCCATCACTTGTTCATACAGAATGTGGCAGTTCTGTCTCTTGCTAAAGACGAGAGACAATTTATCACTCCATCAGAAGCTGTGCTCCCCTGCAATGGCCCAGCAAGTCCCGCCATGTTGTCTGCCATTAGGAGGACTTTGGTTTCCTTTGAAGAAAATCTTGTCACTTTACCAGCTTGTGTTGAAAAGGCTATCAATAAGGCACACCCACATGTTGCAGCACTAAAACAAGTGACTCCAGCTGTCCTGAGGAACATTCTCCACTGCAATGATGTGCAAAACATCAAGAACGAAGACAAACTCTACCTGTTGGAATACATTTTGGGGGATGGAAAATACAAAGACCTTCAGGGTCTTCAGCTGCTTCCAGTCAATGATGGTTCATTCAGATACTTCACCAACAGAGAAGAGGACACAGCTTTAATTGACAGTGACACGTTTCCGAGGTGTGATTTCTTTTTCTTGATTTTGTGCAATATAATCTGTATTTCTAGCAGTGGCAGCTTGTAGTAAATTTCTTAGAACGGACTCTTCATTATTCTTCAATTTCAGCCAGTGTTACACTTAACTAAGTTAAGTGTTAACTTAGTGTTATTAAGTGTTATTAAGTTAACACTTATGAGAGGCCAGCCGACTCTGATTTCTATTTATAGTAATGTAATTGTTTTTACTGTCTGTGATGGGTAGTAAATCTAGTAGTAGTTTACAAAGCTATATGTGAAATGTGATGCATATGCCTTGAAATGTATTGTTGGATCATTTATTGTTACAATGAACAAATTCTCTTTTGTGCAGAGACTTGTTGCCTTACTGTAAACACCTCTTCATCCCAGAAGATCTGAGACCAGCATGCAGAGCCAGTCTGACAGATGTGGCCAGACAAAGTGAGTTGTAATTTCATAGATTAGAGTCATTTGAATTAATATTTGCATCTCAGGTTTCGTCACTTTCAAACATACTTTTGAGTTTGTTTGTTTTTGTCTGTCCAGATTTATTCAGGGTCATCAACATTGATGCAAATAATGTTGCTGAATATACAAGAAAGTTTTTGCCGAAAGACTGGAAGCAAGCTAATGCGAAGCTCGTTGTGTGGGACGTCGGCAGCAGTCAGCATCCACCGCTGGATTGGCTCCACAAATTCTGGGCGTTTCTCAACACTCACTTCACTGAGTTAAGTTCTCTCACTGAAATACCACTAATACCTATCAGTCCATTACATGCCAGTGAGCCTGCATCCTTAGCAAAGCTTCAAGGCAATGCAACTCTGATTTTTCTGAAACGTAAGCACAGTAGCTTGCCGGATCAAATAGTTCAGCTGGTGGAAAAATTTGGTGGCACAGTAGTGAGAGGAAATGATTGGCTCAAACACGAAGACCTTGATTCATATGTACTGTGTCCAACACCAAGGAGTGTCATGAAGGTTTTGATGAATCTGGATTGTCAGCGTCTTATCAGGGAACTTGCAACAGTGCCTCATGCAGCTCGAAAACAGCTCAAAGATTATCTGTCTCATTTGGAGCCTCTTTCAAACAAAGAGAAAGATTGGTTCTCAAAGTTGCCTTTGTTTCAAACTGTGAAAGGGGAATACGTGGCAGCCCAGTCAAAGCAAGCAGTGCTTTCTGAACTAACAATACCACCTGATCTTCCGATGCTTGATTCATTCATCCTTTGTGCCACTGAAGTTGATCGGAGACTGTTACAGCGCCTCAAAGTTAATATCTTGGACACGGCCGCTGCAGCCAGTGTTCTTATTGGCTGTATTGAGAAGAAGTCTTGTGGCAACAGAGAAACTGAGAAGATAATGACCTGGATTTTACAGCATGGCAACATCATTCTCTCTCAAAATATGGCCTTGAAATCCAGATGTAAGGACTTGAGGTTCATTGAAGCAAATGGAGAGCTGAAGAAGACATCAAGCTTTTTTGATGTCAGAGTTGAAACATTTAAAGTCATTTTTGAGTCAGACTACTTCCCTCCACAAGCCTTCACTCAGACACCCCAGATGTTGGAAAGCTTGACTTTGCTAGGATTACTGAATAAAAAAAAAGATGTGTCACCAGAGCATTTTCTGCATGCCACACAGTTACTTGACAAACTGGGTGTCAACTCTCATGCAGAGGCCCTGAAAAGAGCTTTAGTTCTCTTGAAAATGTTGGATTCCACTGATCTGCTGTCAAGGTTTTCTAATGAGCAGCTTCGTTGTCTCAAAATGCTAAAATGGGTCCCATGTGATCCTTCTGTTGTTGACAAAAGGCTGTTCTGTCCTGAAGAAATTAGACACATCATGTTTAAGGACATTGTTGGATATGCAATGCCCCTGGTGGGAAACCTCAGTGACAGAGTGAACATCAAACTTGGTCTGAAATCCCTACCACCTCCTGAAAAAGTGATGCAGAACTTGTCAGTCTTGAAACAGCAGGCACAAAAAATGCCTGATCCTAATCTGGACGTGAATTTCAAAAGGCAGTTGCAAAGCATTTACAAACACATGCAAGATAATCTTCCTGTATTTGTAACATTGATGAGCGAGGAGACCCAATGGCTGTGGAACCACAATAACTTTGTGTCCCCAAGGGATCTGGTACTTGAGTACCCACCCAATCTGGATCTGAGCTCTTACATCAGCAAGGTGCCGAGGGAATATTTGCCATTCAAGAAGTTGCTCATCCATTTTGGCCTGAAACACTTACTATCGACTGATGATATCTGTTGCATCCTTTGTTCTATCAAACAAACCATTGAAGCAAGGAAACCGCCATCTGCCACTTTGTCTGAGGTGAAAGTGTCAATAGAAATTCTGAACTGGCTTTGGAGGGAGAAGAAGACAGTTGATGAAGACATCCCAGTGCCAGTCATCACTGAGGGTGAACAATCTACCCTTAAACCACGATCAACAGCAGTCTTCTGTGACTTAAGCAAAAATGGTTTGAAAGAACTTGAGTATAGCCAAGAGGAAATCTATGTCCTACACAATGAAATTCCGAAAGCAACGGCCGAATGGCTGAACATTCCTCTTCTGAGCACTCACATCCTTGACCCAGAGCTAGTGGGAATCGAACAGTGTGGACAATCAGAACCCATCACGACGAGGATTAAAAACATCCTGAAAGAGTATGATGAGGAAAGTGACATCTTCAAAGAGCTTATTCAAAATGCTGAGGATGCTGGAGCACATACCTGTAAATTCCTGGTGGATTTCAGAGTACACAAAGACGCTCCCGATCGTCTGATTGATCCTGATATGGCTCTTTGTCAAGGACCTTGCCTTTGGGCTTTTAACAATGAGCAGTTCACTGCTAATGATTGGGAAAATATTGTCAGAGTTGGCGCTGCTTCTAAAGAAAACAATGTGGAAAAAATCGGAAAGTTTGGTCTTGGATTCAATACAGTGTATCATGTGACAGATATCCCTTCCATCCTCAGTGGGAATTCTCTCCTCATACTTGATCCAAATGTCACTCACCTCAAGAAGCTCATCAAACACAAATCAAATCCTGGGATCAAGCTGAATCTTTCTCAACAGCGACTTCACTGCTTCCCTGGTCAGTTTGGACCATATGAACGGATTTTCGACTGTAATTTTGCCAGGTCAGGTCCTCCTCAACCGTATTTAGGCACTCTTATCAAATTGCCTTTCAGAAGTGAAGAGGAGGCTCACAAGTCAGAAATTAGCAGGAAGGTGTACCAGAAACATGACATCATCACTTTTCATAAACACTTTACCAAGAATTCACAAACTCACCTGCTTTTTCTGAAGAAGATTGATACGTTGTCCCTACAAAGTATCTCAAACAGTGCTTCAACTCCACCAAGAGATGATGAAATAAAAACCCTCTTCACTGTTTCCAAAACGACTGTGAGTACAATGAGGGTTCCTGATGAAACCAGTGTGTCAAGGCAGAGCCAAGCTGAGAAATTACTGATGAAACAGGATCATAAGTGCCAAGAAGTAATCGATTGTTGTACAATCAAAGTAGTGCAGATAACCACTCAGACGTCAGACAAAACTCAAGTCCAGTCATGGCTCCTGTACAACTGTTTTGGGACACAGCAGGCCTTGAAAATGGCCCTTCAAAAAAACAACCAAGCCAAATTCTCTTTGCCCATCGGAGGAATTGCTGTGCCCTTGCAAAACAATGCTGAAACAGGAAAACTGTCGCCATTGCAAACACATCTTATTGGACAGACATTTTGCTTTCTTCCTCTTCAGATTCAAACAGGTCTCCCTGTCAATTTGAATGGAACATTTGCTGTGACAAGCAACAGGAAAAGCCTGTGGGAAAGTGGAGTGAAGAATGACTGGAACAAAGCTCTCCTTCACGATCCTGTAGTGACGGCATATGTTACTACACTCTTGGCGCTGAAGAACATGTCTCAAAATAAACAGCTTGAGAATTACCAGTATTATGACTTCTGGCCTGATAAGAGCAAAGTGAGTGGAACATTTAAGCCTTTGGTTGATGCATTTTACTTGACCCTGTCCCAGAGCAAAGGTAGTTCAGAGCTCTTCAGTGATGGAGAACATTGGTGCTCAATGAACAATGCCATATTTCTACACGAGAGCATTGAAAAGAATATGACAATCGGGGCACTTGCAGCAGAGATGTGCAAGAAATTTGTGAAAGCACCCAACTATGTTGTTCCTCTTCCACCATGGTTGAGAAATACATTCAAACAGGCTGACCTTGGAAAGGTTTTGCAAGACAGGACATGGAACTGGGAAAGGTTTTACCAAGAAGTTGTGTTTAATAACCTCAGTGCCATGGACCAAAAAAGCAGAGATACTCTTGTATTGCATGCAATTGATCTTCAGATCAAGGAAATGGACAGTTTGCTCCTTCAATACCCATGCATACCCACAACAGACGGACGGCTCCAGTACATCAGTAAACTTGTGAATCCATCAGGAAGGGTGTCCTGTTTATTTGAACGGAAAGATGGCCGCTTGCTTGGTGGTACCAAAAAGGACTTTGGCTCCCCTCAAAGGATTCAACGCTTATTGGCACTTGGAATGGCAAATGATGAGCTCCCACTGGAAGACATTGCAGATAAAGCAGGCAAAGTTGCTGCAACCTGGAGTGTTGACCATGATGAGGCATATGAGCATTTGAAGTGTCTTCTTGGGCTAATGAAGAATCATGTGACTGACGAAAGTTCTCCCCACTGGGAAACACTGAAGACAACTGCCTTTCTGCCAGCCTTTTCCCCTGGTGATACAAAAATGGGAAAGAATATAAAACTGAGAAGGCCCACTGATGTATTCACTGACAAGTGTTCACTGCTTGTTAACATGACTCAACCAGTCCTTGATCATTCCAAACTGAAAATGCACAACAAGGATCCAGTTCTGCAAATCTTAGGCGTTCACAGCCTTCCAAAGTTAGACACTGTTCTTCAGCAGGTGCAAGAAGCAAGTAAGCAGTCACAATCAATTGACAGGCCTATACTTCACAAAATAGCATCTGAGTGTTACAAGTTTCTCAATCAATGGCTTGAGGATTCTGAAGATGCTTCTTGCATTTCAGAGTGGGCAAATTCATTCCCATTCGTCCTCATCGGGGATACATTTGTAGACGTCACCTGTGTCGCTGAAAATGAACAATTTGAAGCAAGACCGTACCTTCATGTGCTCCCACGAGCTTTCACTAACTTTAGAAAACTCTGGGAAAGTGTAGGCATGGAAAAAACATTCACAAATGATCAGTATCAAAGTGTTCTACAGAAGTTGCACATCCGACATGGAAGCAAGAGGCTCCCGGATAGTGATATATCAATTTGCCTCACAGTCTTAAACACAATCCAAAACACCAAAGAAAAACCACTCTATGATTGCCTGATACCCAATGAACAGGGAGTTTTACAACATGCAAGTGAGCTGTGTTTCAATGACAGTCAGTGGATGCCTGTTACTTCAGGGGTGACCTTATGTCACGAGAAAATCCCACGTGTTGTGGCTCGCCACTTCAACATCAAAACAACCAGGCATCATACTCTGGAAAATCATGAAGCAGAAGATTTTTCTCCCTTTGCCTTTCAATTTGAGCAACATGAGGAACTGACTGTTCGAATTAAAAACATCATATCAGCATATCCATCAAAGAAAGATATCCTTAAAGAGCTCATCCAAAATGCTGATGATGCAGAGGCCACAGAAATTAATTTTGTTTGGGACAAACGACAGCATGGCAAAGAGAAAACCTTTGGTAAGAAGTGGAACCCCCTGCAGGGCCCGGCACTGTGTGTTTTTAACAACCGGGTGTTTACCGACGCTGACCTCCATGGCATTCAGCAGCTCGGAGAAGGAGGAAAGCAAAACTATGCAGGTAAAACAGGAAAATATGGAG
The DNA here is from genome assembly GCA_900302745.1 of Parablennius parvicornis. Classification (NCBI taxonomy): domain Eukaryota; kingdom Metazoa; phylum Chordata; class Actinopteri; order Blenniiformes; family Blenniidae; genus Parablennius; species Parablennius parvicornis. The sequence continues at coordinate 18,689 of OMNM01007588.1, forward strand.
TTGGATTTAACTCAGTTTACCATATCACTGACTGTCCTTCAATTCTCACTGGAGACAAGAAGCTTTGCATTTCTGATCCCAATCAAAAATACATAGAAAGTCGTTCAGGCAAACCACAATCTGGTGTGGGTTATCACCTCCCTGACATTTTCAAGAACACGTACATTGACGTCTACAATTCCTTTCTTCCAGAAAAGTTTCCTCTTAAAGATGGGACCATGTTTAGATTTCCTTTGAGGATGGGGACCAATGCAAACAGCTCCAAAATATCACAACAGGGAGTGACTGAGAGAGACATGGAAGAGCTGTGTTCTGCTTTATCTGAGGACCCAGAAGGTCTCATTCTCTTTCTGAAAAACATTTGCAAAATAAAAGTGCATCAAATCAATGAGCATTCAGGAAAACTTGAAACCATACACGAGGTTGTTAAAACTGTGCCAGCGGAAAACAAAGCAGAAAAAGAAGCTTTTGCAAAACATCTACAACAGGCACTGCAACAGTCTGATGAACCAATAGCCCCACGCAAGGCTTTTTATAGAACTGTGATTTCCACGTCAGATAAAAGAAAAAGTACCTGGATTGTTGCAGAACAGTTTGGCTCATTCAAAGATGCCAAAAACGTGAAGCTAACAGACAAACTCCCCCAAGCAGCATTGGCAGCCAGTGTGAAATTAAAACCAGCACAACTCGTGACCAAGAATTTCAGTGGACAATCTTTTTGTACGCTTCCCTTGCCAGGACAAACTGGAATGCCGGTGCACATCAATGGAAACTTTGAGGTGGACGCTGCTAGGAGAAGCCTGTGGAAAGAAGATGGCCAAAGTGCAAAAATTAAGTGGAATGAGACTTTGAAACAAGATGTCATTGCCCCACTGTTTGCAGATCTCCTGCATCACATCAGATTAATGATTCCAGGTGAGACGGTGCTTCTTAGAAAAGCTCAGATCAGTATCAACGCCTACCTGTGCGTTTGGCCAACTGTGTCCAAGAATGTGGGCAAGGATTGGCATGAAATGATACATGAGGTTTACAGAGCAATTACAGACAAAAGACTTGATGTGATCCCAGTGATGAGGACCTCAACACGGACAGTAGGAGCCACACAACTTACATACTGCTCCTTTGAATGGTGCCACATCAAAGAAACAGAATCAACCAAAGCTCTTTACCTGACACATGAAGCAAGTGACAAGATTAATCCCATCTTAGAAGATCTTGGAATGAAGCTGGTTCCTCATTCTGTACTTATGGACAAGATTTGGGCCAGTTTCAAATCTGCTGGTGTCATCATGGAAACAGTCAGCCCAGACACTGTGCGAAACTTCCTCAGAACAAGACCTCTCAATGATCCCACCCAAACAGACCAGGGTTTTCCCTTGCCCATATCTGACACTCTGATCAAAGATGATAAAAGATGTTCAGAACTATTGAGTTTTTGTCTGACAGACTTTCAACACATGGAAAATGTCACTGAGGAACATTCCTCATTGCTTGATGGGCTTCCACTTCTTCTCACGTCAGATAAAGTTTTGAGAGTGTTCAACTCCAACTCTCCCAAGATAATATCAAGATATGAAAGTATTTTTTTCAACTACAAGGACCAATTTGCAGATTTTAAAACCAACAGAAGTCACCAAGATCTCTTGAAAACTGTAAACCTTGTCACAGATCTGACAGTTCCCTATGCCGTGCAGTACATTAAGCCACTCATTCAGAATTTTGTCCAGGGGTGTGAAGTTGATCCACACAGCGGCCTTTATGTCCCAAATGAGGTGATGTTGAAGTGGCTGAAAGATCTTTGGATGTTCCTCATTAGTGAGCTCAAACTTGAGCAAAGTAGTGATGACAAGAAACGTCTGACTTTGAGTGATGTGAGACAGCTCCTCAGTGACAGCTGCATTGTACCTGTTATATGTCCAAGATTAGACAACAAACATTTCCTTCAAACATTGAAAGAAATGTCGAGTGTCATTCCTTTGGCCTTGGATGGAGATATATCAAGTGTGCTCTTTAAACTTGGTTTCATGAAGCTTGACAGTAAATTCTTCTCTGACATTAGCAAACAAGTATATTCACATCTACGTCCTGAAGTTATGGATGTAAGCAACAAAAACTCAGTGTTGGATCAGATCTACAACATTAGCGCATCAGAGTTTTCCCACCTCTCAACAGATGACATGAACGAGCTCCAAAGCTTTCTGCAGTCCGGGGTGTCCAAGAACAAAATCACTGAAGAGTATAAGAAAAAGCTTAAATCTTTGCCAATATTTGAAACAATACCTGGAACACGAGTGAGGATTGATGGATGGGTTGAGGTATTTGTCCTCAACTGCAACCGTGTGATGGATTTTCCAGATTTATTCATCCCACCTGAGAGCAACAGCATTTTTCTTAAAAACAGCCCAAATAATTCCAATCTGGCAGAAATACTAAATCTTCAAATCCTGAGCAATGAACAGTATTTTATGAAGTTCATCCTGCCTGCTGCACACAGACTCAATGAGAAACAGATTATTCAGTGCCTCAAACTGTTGCTCACACTGCATTTGCATTTATGTCCGCACAAGGATAAAGTTCTCTCCTCACTGAAGAATGTGAAACTTGTCCGCAGTTCTCAGGGTAGATTGGAGACAGCCTCCTACTACTTTGATGACAGTGTGACACTCTACAAGAAAATGTTGCCCATTGAGAAATTTGTCCCAACAAGTTTTTGGAATGAGCTCTGTCACGGAGATCAACATATGCTAAAGCAGGCAAAAGATCTGATCAAAAACCTTGGAATGAAGCATGTTTTATCAAAGGATGACTTAATCAATTTTGCTTACCAGTTGGAATCTGAAACAAAAGGACACAGTAATTTTGAGGAGTTGAAACAGAAATCATCATTACTGTTGCAAGAAGCCTTGAAAAATGCGACAGAAGAGAAATACCAAGGTTTGCTGCAGAGTCTAGCTGACATCAAGTTCATTTTTCCTGAGAAGATTCGAAAAGAACTGCTAGAATATCACCCAGCATTTGCAATGGAGAGAACACCTGTTCAAATCAGAGGATCTCTGATTTGTAACAATCCTAGACATCAAGACCTGATCTGGACTTCAATGCCAATTATAGAAGTGCCAGTATATATGTCACACAATCTCAAGGAGATGATGAAAAAAGTTGGAGCTCACATGCAGCCACCTTCAAATTGTGTGACCACCAACATGAGAAACGTCTGTCAGTCACAGTGTAACACTGACAAGCTAATCAAAACCCGTGCTAATGTGTTTCGGAGTTCATACACCCACCTGCAATCAAATGGGTTTCAAGAACAGCAGGTAGCCGGTATTCCCTTGGTTTTGGTTGAAAAAGACACTGAGCTTCGAAAAGCAAATGCAGTTTGTCATTCACTCCCTAATGACCTTGAGTTCAGGCCATATTTGTACAAAATTCCTCCACAAGATATAAAGTTTGAAGACTTCTTCAGGAAAATTGGCGTGGAGAACCAAGCCACTGTCCTGCAGTACTGTAATGTCTTGGCAGAAATACAGGCTAACTCCTGTAACAAATCACAACTAAACCCAAACCAACAAAAAACGGTCAAAAGAGCTGTTGAGCAGCTGTTCAAGTCAATTCCAAATGAAGGAAGTCAAGCCCTCATTGATGAGGTAAAGATTTTATATCTTCCTGCAGTAGATGGCAAATTATACCAATCATCCACACTCTTCTACAACGACACAGTCTTCGAGACAAAAAGACTTGAAGATGCACTGGAAAACAAGATTCTGTTACTTGAAAAACTCAGCAAATGCCATCTGGGCAATGACACATATAAGCACCATCAGCTGCTGCATTCGCTGCCTGCAGAGCTTCAACCTCAGATGTTGTCTGGTGTCACAGAGGAAAAAGCAGAGGAAAACCTCTTGGAGCTTTGCGAGGTTGGAGGTGGTTGTGAGTTTGGCGGCTTGTTCGAGAGACACCTCTCCTCTGGAGAGTTTAAATATGGACTGATATGTCTTATCAGACAACAATCTCAGGGCAAGATAACACAAGACACAGCTACTGAGATGTGTGATGAAATATTTGGCAATATTCAAATTGTCTGTTGCAAAACCCTGGAAACCAAGTTGTGGCTGGCCGAAGAAGAATTGGACCAAACTGCCAGTAAAACTGTTGTATTTGTGAAGAGAGGACAAAACAAAAGTTGCATCTTTTACTTAAGGCACAATGATGACATGTCCTATAAGGTAGTGAATGAAGTCACTATGATATTGACGAAGGAGATCAATAGTCTTCTAGGAAACAACATTGCACCAGCTCATCTTCCAGTTCTAGGACAACTCTTGATGTGCGATGACCTGCAAGATGTTAAGAAAAGTCTGGCTAAACACGAGATTCATGACAGCACGGAAGCTGAAAGCATCCGTCTTGATCCACCAGACCCGGGGACACAAATCCCAAAAGAATGGCATCATGCCTTGGACATGGACATACTCAACAACTTTGAAGAAGGGGAGTTTGTTGGCTACAGCATAAATGACAGTTATGTTTATGCAGTTATTGTTGAGGAACTTCCTGGACACTTAGGGCAATTTTCAAAGAGATATAACATAGATATTGGAGAAGATGATCCAATAGAGATCAGCTGTCTCGACCTTTATCAGTTCAAACGAGAAAAGAAAGAAAAAACAGAAGGCAAGGCTTCTGCAATAGTGTCTTGCATAAATGTGGTGCAACGAACAGGAGCTGTGCCACATTCTTCTCCACAATCAAGACATCTTTTGCCAGCTTCTCTTGATGAAGCCAAAAAGGAAATTGACAAATGTTTGGCAGAGATTTGGACTCTACCTAAGGCAGAGAAAGAAAAAGTCATCAAAAGACTCTACCTTCGATGGCATCCTGACAAAAATCCAGACAGTGAACTTCTCACCACGGAGGCCTTCAAATATTTGCTGCAACGGATTGAGGAGCTTACCACCGATACCATGAGACGTGACACCTCAGGCCCATCCTATTCAAGAGAAAACTTCGATTTCTCACACTCTTACCCGCAGTGGGACCAGGAGGCCAGACATGACAGAAGCAATCGAGGGAGATTCTCACGAGGCTTCCATTCTTACCACTTTTGGACCAATGACAGAAACGTTCCCCGACCCAACAAAGAGGAGGCCCAGCGCTGGTGTAAACAGGCTCGCTGCGATCTCAACGCAGCGCACAATGACACAGATACAGGAAGCACAGAGTGGTGTCTGTTTAAGGTCCATCAGGCGGTGGAGAAGTCGCTCAGGGCCGCAGAGTACAAAAGAAACGGCCGAGGCCACCTGAACAGCACGATCTCTGCCATGGCTGCACAAATTTCCCGTTTCAATCTCCAGCTGAGAGATCTGCCTCAGATTGTGGAAATCCTGAAATCTCTGGGAGTGGACCCCAAAAAGACTCAATATCCCAACTGCCACTCGTATCCTCACATTCCCAACACGCAGTTCAGACCAGAGAATGAAATTCTAGCGTTGCAGAAGGCGTCCGAGCTTTTGGATAAAGTGGAGGCATATTGTGAATAAAAGTGAACCGCTGACGTCCACATCGTTATGCTGGAAAACACAAAGTGTGACATCCAATGAAGCAAACATGAGAAAATCAAACTTGTCCATAAAGGTGGAGAGACAATTAGTTTCAGCTCTTAAAATGTCAGCAAATGGTTCTATATTTTGTGAAACACTTATTTTGTACATTTTTATTTGGATTGCAAGCATTGACATTGAATGTCTGCCCTTGGTGGAGTACAACAGGCACACGCACAGTTTTTTATTTGAAAGATTTTGTAAAACTGAAGATTGTACTCCTGGAGTTAAAGTTCTGAGCCTTTGCTCTCCTTGTTGATATCCTTGCAGATCTTTATGACTGTTTACTGTAACCGCTTCATGGCTTTTGCGTTGGTTTAATCCCATTAACTCACTGATATTACAGATATAATCTTATCAGACAGCATAATATCAATAAATATGACCAATGCTTGTCTTATATCTAACAAATATGCTAACATCAAGATTTCTTTTTTTATGCTGTGTGACAACTAAGTGAGAAGGAAATACTCTGATATTGCTGGAAAATGTCATCATATCAGGAAAAATTTATATAGTTACACATTTATAACTTCCAACTCAGGACCATAATTTGTTTCCTTGTGATGATAAAAACAGTTTTGAGTACTCACTGAGGTCAAATGGAAAATTGCTAATGTTGTTTTTTTGTTTTGTGATATTGTAAACATTTATAATTCTTGAAGAGCTACTGTAATCAAGGTTGTGTGTTTTTTTTAATGAATTTTCACAAAGTTACTGGACCAATTTGTTTTAAGAGTAAAATGTGAATCATTTTTCTTTGACGACTGTATTTTTGTTCGACCAATCATCCTGGCAGAATGCAACATTGAAAATGACGAAATTAATAAAATATCAAGCTGCAATCTGTTTTCTTTTCTCACACAAATACCATTGTGTATGACACTCATACGATAATGTATCAAGTCAGGGATGTTTCCATATATTAGACTTACATTAAAATGTATCCACACCAACTGCTCCTTCCATTTATCACCATCATGTGTGTCTTGTTTGGGATTAATTCTTGTGGTATACATCAATATCTTTGTTTAGTCTGTTAGTCTGTTCTTGAGTTTAATTTGAAACTGACAAGATAAAAAAAAATCTAAATGTTTGAAATATTCATATCAGTTGACTAAAAATCAAAAGGAAACAATAGAAGAATCGGAGCTGCAACAACTCACACAAACGATCTGTCAAATCGAGATTCGAAACAAATATTTGTCATATGTAGTAAGATCATTAAAGCCTGAAATCTTGGCAAGCTGGTCTGTTCTCCATATCATGTGTATTTTACATACACCAGGAGCCCTTGACTTTTCTTTTTGACTTTTTTTTGACAATTTCCTTTTTAGGTAACAAATATACATGAAGGCCAGTGGTGTTTGCTGGTTTGTTTAATCAGACACTACTGTATTTATGCATTTCTTTTCCCCACATTTGTTTTCATGGAGGATTCAATAGACACTTTCATTTTGTATTTTATACACATTGACAGTCAAAAGAACTAAATTGTTGATAAATGATAATAAAGAATACTGTTGGCCTTGATGTCTTTTTATTAGCAGATCTTCTCGTCACACAAGCTCCTCGAAGGGTAAAATGATGACTCATCTTATTGAAACACACATTTCTATTACTGAATTTATTGTAGGCGCAATGGACCTGAATCAAAATGATATAAACAAGTGTCAAAAACTGTCAGTGTGGTAATAGTTTCAGCCTATAGATAAGGAAGTTGAAAGTATTTCAAATAAAAGTCTGTAACCAGACTGAGAAGAAGTGCTTTTCATTCTCAACAGCTGGTATTATCTCATATGATGACGATGATTGTGCTTGTCCAACTTCAGCTTGTGGCATTAACAGAAACATGCTAACATTAATTAGAATCATCTTTATTATCCGGCACACTTGGTTGTCCAGTTTCCAGTGAAGACAAACATTTGAAGTTAAAAGCAAATTTTTTTTATTTATTTATTATGAAATCAAGTTATGAAAATAATGACAACTAACCATATATCAGACAAATGTATTTTTCCATACATTAGCGGCGGGCGAAGGTTTGCTCTGGAGGGTGTGACTTTGCCACTTTGTGCTGGAAGTTTCTACTTCCCACCGTTTTTGCTCGTACTATAAAAATGTCCACAAGGCTTCTCATGTCTCTTACCAGTGTTTGCACATGAGCGTCCAGGGCAAGTTACTTTTGTTTGTGAGGGAAAAGTCCACATATATACCAGATTTAGTCTTTGTGTTATGCTTCTTGTCGTCTCCTCCGTCTGTTAATAATTTACACAAAACCTGTACATACTTACAGCAGGCCTGAGCCTGATCATGAAGAGATGTGCACATAGAAAAGAAGCAAAATGTCATCACAAACTCGACAGGATGGGAGGTTAAAGGTGTCACAAGCATGTTAGACACTCGCCTCATGTAATACAGGCATTTCCCCCCACTCTCATTCAGTCTTATGGCACTCGAGGCGCTGCATGAAAACCCACACATTTTCCAGTCTTCCTTTAGAAAGGACACATTCAAAACCGCAGGGAAACAAAGACAGACATGAAAATGTCCATGGAGTGTGTGTTTGTAATGGCTCGTGTGAGGATCAAGTATGTTCATCTTTGCCGACAACATGAGAAACTTTGGGTGCGTTAATGGCTGGATTTACTTTTCCTGAACATCCATCCGCGTATTCGCGCCCCCATCCAACTGCTGATAAACTTCAGAAAATTAAGTTAAACTCTAGCTGGGATAGAAATAGCGGGTGTCTGGAAAAACACTTAAGGCTTCATTTATAGCGTGCTGCTGGCGGTGAGCAACCATTGTATTCTCTGCCATTGCGGGACTTCGTCTGATTGGCACTTACTGTACACAGTCATTCAAAGTAACATCACTCAAATTGCATTTTGTTCATAGAGAGGGAAAAAAAACAAACATTACACATTTAAAATGTAAGAAAGGATAAGATGAAGTCACCACCACAATCTGCTAAGACTACAAACTGCTCTGTGCTTCATTTGTGGATTTAAAAAAAAAAAAGAGATGGGAACTTCCTGATGCCGTCCTACAAACTGCTCTCTAAAGATGTGGTGAAAAGTGAAGGAGCTGTAATGGTACAGGAGGCTCTGCGAACAGGTTCTATGGCACAAGCCTACACAAACTGACATTCATCCTTTCTGAGATTGACAAAATAAAATAAATTACGTTAATGGCACACTGTCGCATCGCACTACAAACTGCCGTTCTGCTCTGAGGGGTCCTGCGTTCAGGAAAGCAGACGTTTTGTCACACATACAAAAACTCACTTCAGTAAGACCAGAATGCCCTTGAAAGCATGACGCGTGGAGGAGAGAAACCACAAGGAAAACAGGTGAGGTTTTTTTTTTTTTTTGGGGGGGGGGTGGATTTCTCTCCTTCTGTCTGTGAAAATTTGCATCCATGTTTTCTTTCATTCATTTCCTCTGAGACCATTAAAGGGCGGCTCGCTTTCGTCTTCCATTGATTTGCCTCCGATCATAAAAAGCCCCCGTATTTTGCCGGCCGGGCGTCTCCTGCTGTGTGATAAAGCCACATGGGGTTGGTGGAGATGGGGTTGGTCCTTGCTGCAGGTGGACCCCTCACATATTGTAAGCCACGTAAATGGGGTCCAGCTGGTCGGCCAGGAACCCGTCTCTGAGGTGCATGCGCTGCTTCTCGCCCCGGGAGTTGATGGGGATGACGCCGGGATCTACCACCACCACCACCCCTACAATGAGGTAGTGCTCCTCCAGCACCACGTTGGTGACCAGAGCCACCAGGTCCAAGGCCTCCTGCTCCGACCCCTCCAGCTCCACCACCACCACCAGGAGGTTGGTCCAGGTGAACACCGCGCTGGAGGACGAGGTGACAACAAGAAACCAATTATAAATGTAGTGTTCCTTTTACACAGTATTTCGTGGCTCAGTTTGATGACTGGCTCTCTCAGTCAGTGAAGAAGACACGCATTACATTAATCGATTTGAGTTCATCAAACCTGATGGATATTTCTAACTCCTGTGAGGGGGATGTGATTGTTATTAACATGTCATTAACAAGACTTTTAAGGTCTGGAGGTTCAGGAGCACTAACAGCCTGCAATAAGCTGAGATTGTCACGTTAGGAATTACAGAAAATGTCAAACTTGCACAGAGCGTGTTTTGCCTCTAAGGAGTGACGGCCCTGCTTTCTACAATGAGTGTTGTATTCAAATGAGTCTAGTGATAAAAGCCCACCCATCCCCCTTGTTGGACAATCTCACAGTATTACATGCAATAAATAATGTTGCCATTGCTCATTTATATCAGCACCTTGTCCAGAATTAACATTAATAAACATTAAATGACTTAAATTTGCGCGCAGTGTTGTGTGATCTGCTTAATTAATGTAATTAAAGCTGCTGCAGGTCTCTTACCATTCAGCGATGCTCTTGTGTGAACGGATAACTGAAGTCTCTATGTCAATGGGGTGATACCTCATTCCCCTCAGCTCCAGAGTCTCATCAAGGGAGCCCACCACATACAGGGCATCATGAC
>OMNM01007589.1:14321-29374 GCA_900302745.1 Parablennius parvicornis
GAAAATGGAAAAATTTTTTTTTTTTTTTTTTTTTTTTTAATGGAGTCAGAGAGAAGCGGGGAGGACAGGGCAGACTGCTGATGTCAACACCGAGAGATGAGATAAGGCCTGTTTAGAAGTGGAAGTGGAAGGTGGGGTAACAGTACAGAGCCGGACCCACCGGAGAGACTGCCGATGCCAACAGATAAGGCTGAGCTCAAATCCCATCAGCATCGGGAGGATGCTGAATACCAACTGATGGGCTCACTGAGTGACCAACTGTGCATGTGCCTGCCTGGTTCCCTGAATACTAATGGTAATATTTTACTTCTTAACACACCAATGTCGTGTATTTTAGGAAGTGCTCAGATTCAAACGAATAACTGAGGAGACATACAACATTCAAGGGGGGAATCATGAGTGAAAGCAGCTCTTTTAGCACTTTTCTGTTCTTCACAGGAGGGTGAATTAGACTAAAAAAAACAACAAAAAAACAAAAAACAAAAACCCAAATAGGGCCACTCAGTTCTGTAGTAGTTATCTTTTAATGGATCAAGGATTTTAAAGGATCAATTAAGAAGGTTGTGGGTTTACAGTATGTGTAGTGGTTGGATGTTGAATGCACATGAGGCCTATCTCTGTCCTGTGACCTGTCCAGGGTGTATCCTGCCCTCACCCATAGTTAGCTGGGATTGGTTACAGCGCTCTGTGACCCCGCACAGGATAAAGCGATGTAGAAAGTAAATGGGTGGATGGTGATTTTAAATTGTATGTAGGTGTGAATTTGACTGTGTGAATGAACTGCGACTTGTCAAGCAAGTTAGAATATAAAAGAAATAAGGCACAAAAATAAGCACTTCACTGTATCCACTTTCATCACAGCGTTCACACAGTAAACACAGGTCGTACACAGATGATGCCGATGACGTTTCCGTCGCGTGTTGTGATGTAAATCTCTGTCCACCCCTCTTTAGATGCAAACTGAGACTGAGATTTTCCAGATTTCCATGTGTAAACGCAGATAAATATTAACCTTTTTATGAAAGCCTGGGTACATTTAAACATGGCCTCAGTTTTCTATGATGTGTATTTGGACTTTACAGTGCCTCAGTGCCTGTGATACCCGGGATTTTGTTATTTTGGTTATTTGGATTTTGGGTTGGAACAAATATGAGCTTTTGCTCCACCAACAGCGATGTTTGTCAGCCCGAGTCTTCCCCTGAGCCAAATGTAACAGTACATACAATTAAATATTAATGAATGGCTCAGGCTTTAATGCCTGAGCCTTGGCATGTCTTTGTTGAGCTTGGCACCAACCTTTAGCCCCAATAACAGTTTCCCATGCATGTCAAATGAATTCTCACATGCTTCACCTGGCTAACACTTCTCCTGGGACACATTACTGATAGAACTGATGAATCACACAAGAAGGAGTTGTGTCAACTCCATTTTTATCCATTTTTTTTTATGTGCTCTGAGCTCTGATTATGAAAGTTCATGTCAGGAAAATACAACTCAACATCATGCCATGTTCAGCCTTAATTCTGATATTCCTTGACAAACCGTCAGGTGGTTAGCTTTCACTGCAGCATCACTAATGTCTCACTTCAGGTGTATACTTCATACTTTTGTCCAGAGCCCAGTGGACAGTCCCTGCATTCCACTGCCATACAAGTATATGTATTTGACAAGTAAAAAAATCTATTCTAATCTCGACACTAAGGCCTGGTATCCAAGTCAATGTTTCAAATGAAAACGTATCCTGTGGGCCCACAGGTGGCAGGCACGTCTGCCACAGGGTGTTTTAGAAAAGTTCCACTTTGGGAGCTATTTTGAGAAAGTTGCTTTTTCAATGGCTCTGAGCACCGCTGTTGTTTAAATAGTGCCCAATGGCACTCCCTTTTTTTCAATCATCCTTCCCTAATTGTTGAATTTATTTGATATATTTACATCTGTTCTTTAAACTTGCCTCAGGACAGAAGCTGGAGTCCACATAAGCTAATATTGTGAAAAGTACACGTCACCAGCTCCATCACAAGGCTTTGTTTTGACAGATGTATTTTAACCTAGCATAGTGCTAAAATTGTTAGTATTGTCATAGTAATGCCACAAAATCAAACAATACTACAAAACGATCTAGCAACAATCTAACAAAACCTGAATCTGCATATGTTGAACAGTTGGAGTGACGAAACTCAGTTGTTATAATAATAGTAGTGAATCACTGAAACTCAAAGTACATCTCTGAACTGCATAGACTAAAAAAAAGAAAGAAAAGAACAAACACACAACAAAAGACTACAGAACAAAACCTGGTTACATAATGACAGATTATGTACTGTTTTACAAAAACTAAATTGTTTGTTCAAACTCTTGTTGTCCAAGCTTGTACTGACATGTTTTTGCTATTTAAATCAAGCTACTCTGGATTCCTTTCAATGTCTTTATTCCCTTTGTTAAATTCTTCTCTTATTTTCATGTGTGCTTGCTTTCTTAGCTTTGTCTTGTGTATTTGATTATGTTAAGATCTATGCTGAGAATGGAATAGGAGTTATATTTCTTATTGTTTGAAGAAACAAGAAGGAAACATGCAGCTGAAATTCAGAATGGATAGAATATATATACATGCAAAAGGGCAGCAGTGTAAACGCATGATTTTCAGTGTTTCCAGTTCCTCCAAGGGGCTGTAGAAGTCTGTTTACGATACACTGATCTATTTTAAATACATTTTTTAATTGTTGATGTCTGGTTTCTTTAAACTCTTGGCTCCACTGATTGTCTGTGCCCCACCTTCGCCTTCTCACTCATGTTTTTGTATTGTTAATTTTCACACGGATATTTCCTCTGCTTATCCTCATCTTGACCTTGGTCTTGTTATTTCTACCAGCCTTTTAATTTTGCATTCCAGCTGCCTTTATTAGCTTTATTATGTGGCAATTTTAGTTTGAAACTTTTTAATGTTATATTTGATCAAAGATCACTCTCAATTGAACTTTCACTTTTTGGCCCATCCATCTTTGTTCAATGTTGATTTTCCATTGTTATAGTAACAACAATAACCACTTGGTTAAAATGGTGAAAACACTTGCTATGGTTTTGTCCATTTGTTACACCAAAACTTGGTATACCCAACCAACATCATATCTTCCACCTAAAGCATTTTTTGTTGTTAAACTCAATTTTCTGACTCTCTTCATTGCTCCTACTGTAATTTTTTTTCTATGAAGACTACAATACAATGAAAATATCTCATCATTACTCTATCCAACCAACCAGCTATACAAACGTCAGTTAACCTAACTTGCATGTATGTTGGCAAATCTCCATAAACACAAACAAGATCCACACACACACAGAATTATGAATGAGCTTCAAGAATGCTGCAACCTTTCACACAGACAACAGTCCATCACGAGAAAGTACAACTTTAACCAGTTAAATGCAGATCAATATATCAATGAGAAAGCATTTGCAAAAATAATATACTGTACATGTGAATCTGATGTGCTTGCAATTCTGTCTCCAGTAAATCTGTGCATGTGAATGTCAATATTTAGGCAGATAATTTAGCACACAAGCATATATTGGGACTGTTTGAAGAGCTGCATTCCAAAAATATGCCTGCAGGAGTAAAACACACAAACTCAAAACTCTGAACTGCAGTGATAAGTGATAACTGCTAAAATCAACTGGGGCGGGGACACACTCTTAATTAAAAAAAAAAAACAATAAGATGACAACAGCATTAGCACGTCTTGTGCAAGGTAGGAGGAGGAAAACAGTTTGAAAGTTTGCAGAGGCCGTTTCCTCCTGAATTAATTTTGTTCCTGCTGCACATCTTTGTGCCTCACACTGCACCTGCCCTCTCCAGCTCTCAGTCACTTTACCCTGCATGCCTTGATCTATTATCACCCTCACTCTGTACACTCCGGCCCAGGTTCCCTCTCAGCTTCTCTTCCCTTCTCTACCTTTTCCATCCACTTGTGTATCCTCTCACCCTTTCCATTTATTCACTTCTCTTTCTTTATATCTGCTCAGAATGAGGTGCTTTGACCTCTGCTGTGGTATTCAAAACAGAGTGAGGATTAACCCATTACCTACATTCTGAATTTGCGTCTCTAACCTCTGTATCTCTTTCCTCTCAGTCACCTGAAACATCCACCCTCTCACTCTCCGGTTTTTCTATCAATTCTGTGGAGTAAACCGACTCAGTGTGGTGCTGGTTTCAACATTTGAACTTCAGTGTATCTCGGTGCCCCGGCAAGTTTCAACTTGTTAAATCCAAAAACATAAAGAGTTAATGCGATGACCAAGGTGATCCAACAGTTTTAAAACGGGGTTCGAAAGTTCATCTTTTGTTGGGTGAGCCTGAGGAGTTCTGCAGAGACTCTCTGATCTAAAATACTTTCCCAAGCTACTGATGCTCTCATACAGAGCAGACCCTGAAATTTTATTTTGAAGGTCTCTTGTGGTGGAATAGGAACACGATGCAGTCAAATTGCACTGGGAGCAAATAATCCCATCTGTTTTAACAGAGAGCAGATGAATTTTTGTTCAAATTAAAGAGCAAATTTACATTCGGTTTAAGCTTTGAGGTATACATAAACACATGCGTTCTCACCCCACATCTGACAGAGCCATACTTTTCATGAATTTAGCTGCATGGAGAATAAAGCAAAATATCTCCGGTTTGATACATGACCTCATTTGGTTGTTGACGCTTTGTGGCACGCTCTTGACCTCCTAATTAAAATGCTCAGTGAGAGCTCCACATGTAACTTCTTCTTTGTTCCATCTATTTTTCTTTCTTTCTCCAGTATTTTAAATCAACCCCTTTGAATAGAGAAAAGGGCCTAAATCTGGTACAGGAGATGAAGTATCTCTGGGTCTTATAATGGGCAAAGGGACGAACATTTGTGAGCTTGTCTGGAGTCGGGGACGTGTGGTAACATTAACATGGTTATTGTGGATTGCTGTCATGCAATATTAGCCAACGCACAAGGCAAAGCTGTATATTTACTGGTCTATGATTCTGAACTTTGGATCATTTGTGACAGAAAGACATCATCATTACCATTACAACAATTACCCGCTTTAGAAATTATTTTCCTCAAAGAGAATAGGGTTTAGATGTATTCAAATGACCCTATGCTGGAATAAGTAAGTAGGCTGGTACAAAGATAGATGATCAGTGATCATTAGAATTTTACATTTTCAACTTGTTTTGGGGAAGATGTCAACATTTTGTCCTTTACATGGGTTCAGTTTAGTGATTGTATAATATCCCGCAGCTTATAGACTCAAATGTACATTTTTTATTGAGTATATATTAATCTTGCCAGGTTATACTAACCCGAACAATGACCTCTGTCACTCATGTTCCCACTGGACAGGTCTCCTGGAGGGTAATCGTAAAACTGACACTTCCATACAGCAACAAATAAAAGGTCACTTTTTCCCACATGTGCAACCATCGCAATTTAACTTTTTGCTGATAACACTTGCTGGACCTTTTCTTAATACTCACAGTAATTAGCACTGTTAGTGTGGCTAATCAGCTAGCTGTACCCCAGATGTTCTGAGCATCCAGAGGTCATTCTGGCTCTAAACACTCTCCTCTAGTGCCTGTCTGTTCTCTTTTAAACTGTGCCAAGTCGGCCCCACTTAGAATGTGTTAAATAGATCTTAGAGAGCCAGCCAAGTGTGTGTGTGTATGTGTGTGTGTGTGTGTGTGTGCGCATGCATGCCTGTGTGACAGTAACTGAGAAAAGGTGCATGTCAGTGTCTATGAGAACATACATTACAAGTGTATAAAATCCGGCTAAATCCAGGTGGTTCCATATTAAGTGAAAAGGTCAGTAATTGATTGTTTTCGATTGGAAGCCTTTGGGGCAGGACTCAGTCACATTAGCGGCTTGATGTCCCTCCAGAAAGCAATGGGCCAAATGAATGGTTTTTATTTAAAGAAGCAAATGTGAGGAAACCGACTTGGGAGCGCACCAGTGATACAGTTCAAATGCGCAATAAGGGACGGTGAACAACCCCTATGACAGCATGAGGGGAAAAAAAAAATCTGCCCCTGCAAATCACTATGAAGTTTTGCTGGTGAGTGTTTGACAGATGCTTGCATGCAGGAGATGGCCAAGTTCAACATGCAGTCAAATAAGTGCCCATTTTCACGAAGTAACTGAATGCCACAGTGAAGCTTCACCTTGAAACTGCCTCGCAGGCAAGTTTGAATAGATATCAGGAGGCCATTTAGGTGGCAAAAAAAAAAATAAGGATCCATCTGTCAGTGATAGGCAACAGGTTCAAATGATCACCTCTTGCAATAAGGTCGCTCGTAAATGTTGCTGCTGGTTTTTATTTGCATGGGATGTCTTCAAATGGTGCACAAACCTAAAAATGTAATACAAAAAGATTAAAAAAAAAAAAGTTCTAGTAGTGGACAAAGCACAACACTGAGACCTGAGCTGAGATATTGGTGATGCTGTCATGCAAGTTAGCAAACTATTAGCTTCAAAACCATGCTGTCAAAGTGAGTTTGTAAAAAGATGCCTAATGCAACAACTTTTTGGGGGGCAATCCAATGTATTTTACACCAGAAGGTTTCATTAAAAAAATATATAGACTCAAGATGAAATTAAGCTGTTTGTGGCCCCTGAACTAAAATGAGTTTGAAATGAGCCAAATTGTCAAGAAGAGACAAAAGCTAGTTCCTCTAACACCCGTCACTCATCCGTGAACAAAAAGTGGTATTCGTGCATCCCTATTCCACACATTACTGTTCCTCTCCTAATAAGCATTCAGAGCATCAAAACCAACAACAGACTATTGACAACATGGTCAATGAGTGCTGAATGCTTCTTGAATCAAACCACATTGGAGCTCAGTTGATCTGTCATTCGCTGATGGAGCGTTGACGTTGTATTGTTCAGGCTCAGCCATCCCTTCAAAGTCCACATTGATCTATCTTTTGAGTCGATATGTGACACAGACAACAACAAACCTGAGTGTACGACTGGACATTGATCTTCTATCTTATGTGCAAATGGAATCAGTAGGTGAAGCCAGATTTTATTATTCGAGTCAACTGGGCAAAGTCTCATCTTTTTGAGATGTTAATGCACGCTTTTATGACACTTTGCTGAGACAGTTTATGTTGAGCTTAGCCAGACATCAATTGCTTGATGAAAATGCTGCCGCTTTAGGTTTAACTGCAGCCAAAAGACTACAATTTTACTGTCGATTGATTGCCATTGTTTTTTTAAAATGTCTACATGGGGATACATAGTTTTTGTTCAATTTCTTCAGTCGTAACTTTCTGCAAATGCTCTCTCAAGTTTGCAGATGAGTAATTATTTGTTTCAAAGTCAATCAGGGAGGTAAAAAATGTGATTACCACCTTCAAACTGTGGAGTTGCAATCATATAACAGGCAGTCTAACTTACTCCCTATTTTTACATCTTTTTTTGAAAATACTTTTTTCTCTCTTTAACTTTTACAGATTTTAATATGACTGTTATAATTTTTGAATCTTTTAATTTGTTATCATACTTATGTACAGAACCTTGGTCAGTAATGTTTTCAAGTATGTAGACTGTACATAACATACGAAGTCGATCAGAATTGAGTAATAAGTATATCTTGAACAGCAATCATTACAGTAAATCAAACAAAACCTGTTCCTAGTTCTGCTCCTCAGCTTGGGGTAATTTACCCCCATACTCTGATAATTCTATCATCAGCATTTTATTCATGGGGCAATACTGCACGATCATGAATTAATGTGACTGACTGAGCACAAATTACTTAACAGTTTAAGCACAGCCCATACAAACTGTTTGTCCCTTCAAGCAACTTTCCTTGAGACAATGTGATGGTGAGAGGCTTCACATTTTGGTAAAAGTTAAAGAAGAGCTCATTTTCTTGTGGACAAAGTAGTAGTGGTTGGAATAACTGATTAAGAGGTCTCCAATCAGCCTCCAATCACTCATCACCTGAACAAGGCAAAGCGAAATGGGACAGAAAACTGAGGCTAGTTCAGGACCTAAAGTGAGGATGTCTCAAGGTTGGTCTGCGAGTGACTTGAACAAAGTGTTGGATCAAGCATTAATGGAAGGACGGATGGAAAAATGGAATTCAGGTAAAATAGTCTTAGGTAAAATGGATCAATTGAGGATAAAATCTAAGACAATACATACACTGACACCAAGGTTAGGATGAACCAACGAAGTCCTGGGAAGATAGACTTGCAGTAACAATGCAGTAACAATTTAGAACAACTCACGTATTTTACATGTAGTCCTTATCCATTTTTTTAATGAACAGTTTCTACATATACATATGGACCTACTAACAGCAGTCTGTAAGAGACACTGTGTGGCGGCACCACCATCTTCACTCTCGAGGGCGTGATATATACTCTTCCACAGAGTCCAATTTAACATGTTTGCTTTAAAACATATCTATGTATAATTTCACCTACCCACATTTATACAGCTTGCACTTCTGTGGTAATTTCCTCTTCTGCTACACACTCACACATACTAATGCACACATAAGTATATAACAATTCAAGCAATTGAACAAAGGGTGCTTAGGCTTTCAAATTTTTCTTCCAAAGAAAAAGTCTTCAAAAGAAGGAGGAGAAATGAAAGGAAGGTTTCATGTAACTCATGTGATTATTGTTCTTTCCACAACTTCAATAAGATAATCTGAAAGGCTTTAAGAGCGTTCAAAGGATTCAACCATACGCAAAGACCCAGTCGTCATAAAGTCTTTTAAGAATTAAACTGAACACTGGTGCTCAAGTTCAGTCTTTCCCAATCTTAACAAGATGATGCAGAGTCTAAGCTGAGGACCTTACAAAGTACAACAACTGGAATTAAACAATCAAACAATCTAAATCTACGGGTAATCCACAGGATTTAAGATTGAGGTTCCATGTCTTGCACAAGGACACTTTGGCAAGGGTGAAATAAGGGATCAAACCCATAAACTTGCAAGATGACCTGTTCCACCAATTCAATTTTATTGCTGTAGCGCCAAACACAACATGACCATTTCAAGGCATTTTCACAGAGAAAACACAACAATTACACATGAGCAGACAGAGGAGACGGTGGAAAGGAAAAACTGTCTTTTAACATGATGAAATCTGCAGTCACAGACTCAGATTGTGAGTAGGGATTCAATCCCTGAATTGGGTAGGAATTCTCTATTTTACCAACTGAATCCTGACAGATGAAATCAAAAAGATTTTTGACAGGAAAGGTTTTTTTTTTTTTTTCCATTTTAACATTAACCTGTCCCAGGTAAATGTCAAAAAATGAAAAAAGCATACAATTTGCAGTGGCTTCTAAAGGTCCGTGCTCATGATGGCTTTCCTCCGAAACTCAGACGAGAATCAGAAAATGCTTGAATATGCTAGTTTGGTGGGTATGAAGAAAGACTGCATTCTGGTGAATAATTTGGAGGATTACTCATAATCTCTGGTTTAAAATCCATTGAAACCATTGATGAAATTTCTTTCTTTCTTTTTTTTACCCTACCAGAGGGAGATATCTGCTTGTTGTCTCCTAAGTGTTGATGAGGATGACGCAGTTTTTTTTCTTTTTTCTTGGGAGTTTAAAGCTTTCTTTATTGTCATTAAACCTCTTGAAATCCTTCCTTTTCCCTCATTCAATCTCTGTGCCGGGGATCTCACTTCAAAATCCTCACAGACGAACAGAAATACACACAGTCTACTGATCAAAGCCGAGCCATATGTCCAGAGCCTGATGATGAATATGAGAACTGACAGACGATTAGACAGTTGATTAGCTCGATGCTGAACGCTGTGTGTTTTTCTCTGTGTGCGGCCTGTATGTGTATCAGCGAGTAGGCATGCGTAGGAAGGTGTGCGAGCGTCCATCTGTGTGCGCTCCCACTGTAGTCAACAGCTGACGGAGCAATTCTAGCCATTTCGAATGAATACTAAAAAACCGTCTCCCTCATTGAAGCATAGCCAGACTCGTACCTGGGGACAGATACATCAGAAGAGTCACTTCTGTGTGGCTTCAACTTCCATGGGGAAAAAAAACAACAACAACATTTGCATATTGTTACAAGGTAGTTTTCTGTTACAAATGAACAGATTGCCACAAAAATAATAACAATGTCAAGTAACATTAGTTCTTTGAAGAGAGTGTGATTGTATGGCAGCTATCTTCCGTCTCCTGGGTGATCACTTTGGACAGTTGCCCGCTGCAGTCACAGAAGCCTGCCTTCTCGTCTGTGCTCTCAGAATTGCATCAGCGGCTGCATATAAGGGGAACATGTATTTCTTCTTTTTTTTTTTTTTTTTTTTGCCACAAGTCATTAAATGCGAAATGATAAATACAGTTCGAACAGTATAACAGACGCTACATCGTTACTCTGAGAGTTTGTAAAGACAAGCACTTCCAAAGTTCTCTATAGCAATTTGTGTTCATAGTAGATTTCTTGTTATTTATTTATTTTTTTTTGTGCAAGAGCAAAATGAAAGATAAAACTGGTTGTAGAAGAAGTCACATGATGATTTGGTTTCTTGGCATGCAGCAGATTCCATTGGGTCTTTGGCTGGACTGCAGATTGCTACATACAGTTGGTGGGAGCTGTTCTCTCAGCAAGCACTAAACAAGACTGTAAGAAACAGGCATATCTTATACACTTGTATCAAGCAAACGAAAAGCGAATTTTAAACTTTGGATAGAAACAGTTGTTTTTGTTACAATCCTTATTGATTATTAATTTAATGATGAATGGTTTCTCCCTGTTAGTATGTCTGGGTAAATCTTTATTTCAGAATTGATGGTGGAGGAAAGCAGGTGATTAAATAACTACAAATGAGTAGGGAGGCACCAATACCACTTTTTTACAAAAGGACAAATATGAGTACTGACCTTTTGTTACTTTCTGATTCAGAGTGCCAACAGAAGTAATTATTAAAGCCTACTATATACAAACACTTGCACTTCCAAAGCCAAAGAAATCAAAGCGAGCCAAGAGGGTGACCAACACGATTCACACCAAATTCAGACAGAATCAAAACTGAGTTCAGAAGAAGAAGAAGAACGATGCAATTAGCATTAACTGTGAAGCACCGTGATGAAAATATTCAGGTTGCACAGATAAACCAACACAATCCTGCGTCACTCCCGAACCCGCCAGGTTTGGTTGCCTGGGACGTCCTTCTCATATTTAAGATGAAGATGGTGGCAAAAGACCACCTGTTACACTGAGTGGAGAAGGTTCAATGCAGCAGATGTTCCTTTGAGAAATAGTGTTTTTGCAATGTTTGGCGCAGTGTTTGGGGACTACTTTGAAGTGGATGATTTACATCATGTTGACAGACACGAACATCGTCAAGCTTCTACATTTTATCTTTACTTCTCCAAACTATTTACAAAGCCCACTAACCTAAAGTGTCTTCTCACAGTTTTTAATGTTTTGAGTCCCAAAGGCTCCAATGGGATCACTGTGGATATAATGTCTCTTTATCCACCTATATTTACCATCAAAGTACTTCTGAGTAAAGCTCTTGTCCACCAATTGTTTTCAGTGAACTGCAGCTCAGGAGGCTCAGAAGAGACTTTAGTCTTTATGAGAAACTCCCTGGAGTGATTCAGCTTATCAAAACGATTCTAATAGGATAACGTCTTCAGTCAACATTACCTGCAATAGACATTTAAGATGCTGTTTACTTGCCAACATTTGAAATGGTCTTCTATAAAAATAAGTTTTAACTTGCTGAGATGCTATGCTAATGATGTGCATTGTTTCTGAAGAGAGTGACACTTTTATTCTTCTCCATGACAAGGTTTCCAGACACTACACTGTCTTGTTTATGAGGCTTCCTGGAAAACATTTCCCCCCTTCCATGAAAAACTGCCTTCTTTTATGAAGTAGAAACTGTAATAGCCTGTGCAATTTACATGATGACAGCCATTTTCATACTGCCGCTGTATAAAATAGAATTTGTCCTGCTGCTGTTTGAGAAACAACGATATATTGCTACTCTAAAGACCTTTCCAGTGCAGTTTTGCAAGGTTTATTTTTCCATTTCACTGGGCTACCAGGAATGATACAAGATATTTCTTGCTTATAAGGGTCCCTGCTGGTCCAGTTTTTTAATTGTTACTGTACCTACTAAACAGCTAATTAAAGCTTTAACTTCAATTAGATTTTTTTTTAATTTGAAATTCAACACAGTCATTTCAAGGCACTTTTACAGAGAAAAACCAACAATTACAGACGAGGAAGTAAAGGAGAGGGTGGAAAGGAAAAAATCACTTTAACAGGAAGACCCTTGCAGAACCAGACCGAGGTGGAAACTTTCTT
Source organism: Parablennius parvicornis (assembly GCA_900302745.1). Lineage (NCBI taxonomy): Eukaryota > Metazoa > Chordata > Actinopteri > Blenniiformes > Blenniidae > Parablennius > Parablennius parvicornis. The sequence goes on from OMNM01007589.1 coordinate 26,664, forward strand.
TCTAAAGTCTGTCTTAGTATAAGTAATATCAAAGAATCTCCAAATTGTGGACACCACTTCCTCTCTTGTCTGCCTGCTGCATCAGGGATCTTTCACAAGTCAGAGCACGCCGTGCAGGTTCAGATCTGATACTGGTGTCCGTGCATCCTCATTAATGAATTGTACGTTATGGTGCAAACATCTTAGGATGGACAAACAGGTTGAAATTTCACAGTGGAGAGGGCATCAGTGTGGGTCCCCGAGCAAGAATCTTGGCTTCCGTCAGCTCCATGGAGCACCTTCTTGTGTCTGTGCACTGCTCCTAGAAATAGGATGGCTAAAAGCAGAAAAAAGGGGTTTTCCCCAATAGGATTAATAAAGTGTCCTCATTTTAGTTTAAAGATAAAAAAAAAATGAAAAATGAAATAATCCAATGACGACCCAATGTTGAGTTAAAGTTGGTGCTTTTGTTTACACATTCATCTTTCTCTCTTTATTCTTTCTTTACTACATAATTTTGCAAATTTATAATAATTTACAACAGATAGTCCAAAACATCCTCCTGGCACTTCTTTTCAATGCATTTATATCTCCTATGAAGGATGTTTTAGTTATGGCACTCCATTGTTAAAAATCCCTTTCTTCTGCTGTTCTGTTTAATCTTGGAAAATAATGACTTCTCTTCTGCCACATCAATGTGTTGTTCTGTCTTGAAGTTCTTGTCAGCATGTTCGCTGTGCGTTAACACGCTCCTACACCTGTCAGTGCATTACCCAGGGTGTCTCAGAGGAAACACATACACAAACATATAGAAATGAGAATAAATAAATAGATCTAGGTTCGGTTTATCACCATCTTAGACATCTTCCTCCTCACATTCCCGATCCTCTCGTATATGTGCTCTTGTGGTCCTGGGCACTGTATGATCCTGGCATGCTCTGGAGGGCACGTCATCTCCCGTACAGGCGCGATGTCTCTCTCCCAGCCCTCCTCCTCCTCTTCTTCTTCCTCCCCTTCCCCCTCCTCTCTTGCTCCCTGTATGTTCCTGGCATGCACAGGCGGAGGCGTCACCTCTCATTTGCTTATGGAGCTTGATCTAGTGCACGTGTGCTTTCTCTTTTAAATACGTGTGCACTTGTATATCTATCTCTCATTTTGTGTGTGTGTGAGTGCGTGCGTGTGTGTGGGAGGGATTTGGGCCACTGAGGAATCATTTTTTTCCCCCCTTTTCTCCGCCCAGTTTGACTTCTGGCCAAAACATGTGTATGAGAACAGTGAGACATATGTTTGGCTCTAATGCAGCACAACCGAGCTGCAGCTCTGTCAAATGCATCATATTCAAAATCAGCACGTTTGTGTGTATATATAAAGGTGTAGGCACCATATACGGCAAACATGAGTACAATACATGTGCCCGGCATCACTTCAAATTGAGGCCATGACTGAAAGGTCCGGCAAGGTCCGGAAATGGAAATCTGTATTTATCTCCCTGTAACCAGGAAACATTCGTCATCTCCATTAGTCTGATCACCGAACTGAAACTTCAATTAATGATTTCTTTCATGTGACTTCTCCATATTGAAATAATTCCAAACACTTAAATAATCTAACACAAAACCATGTATTTGTAACCTTATGAAGATTATATCTGAATCTATCACACATTAGTTTGGCTGATCTTTCTGACTTAGGATCAGTGGAAGAGTTTAAACAAGACACTTTTATTCATTTCTACAAATAAACTGAACTGAGTTTCAGAGACACTAATTCTAAATGTAGACTTGATACGTAAAAGTATATAACAGTATACATCATCTTCTAACGTACTTAATTTGTAGTGAAGTCGAGCAGATCTGTCCATTGCTTGAGAGGGAAAAACATTCAATGGGATTTTATATTGGGGAAACACATTCGTCTGGATTTTTTCACAAACCACACTGGTTATCAGTGTTATTGTGGAAACCTCATCACATGTTATAAATAAATCAAAAGTACATCTAAACTCTCAATATTTATCTTATACAGTAAGACTGTACATTTAGTAAAAAAATGTTTTACTAAATGGAAAAAAAATCGTCTTGACCTTTTAGATTTTGTTCTCTTTTGGAATGTTGGTGTTAAAAAACATGTCAAACCATTTACCATTCTCCGTTGATTGAGATCATTGGGAGATCAAGGTTATTTAGTCCGAGGCACTGCTGACCACGTGCATAATGTTATCTGACTATTAGAATGAGTTATGAATTTAAAATAACATTTGTCTTCTGCCAGATATTCAGGAAAGCTTTTAAACAGCACAACAGGTAATGCAAAGGGCTCCCATTTTATGTGTGTGGCATTCTCATGAGAAGTAAGTGAATGGATAAATTGAACTCTTATGACCAACAGTGCTTTTTATTCCACTTTTGTTCCCTGTTGTCCCTGACGCTGCGTGTATTGATTCTGAAGGATCAGGAGGCAATTTTGCACCGAACCACTTTGCTTTCACAGTGCTGCCTTGCAACACCACAATGTGTTCTGTTTGGACACACACACACAAATCAAACCTGTAACCTTCACGTTTTTGTCAAAAGAAGTCCTATGAGAATTGAGTTTGGACTGAGATGGAAAAAGAAAAAAAAAAATACCCCCCCCCCCCAAAAAAAAAAAAAAAAAAAAAAAAAAAAAAAACCAAAAAACCCAAAAAAAAAAACCAAAGGAAAAAAAAAAAAAAAAACATTAATGCTAAAAAA
>OMNM01007595.1:5951-31451 GCA_900302745.1 Parablennius parvicornis
TACTGCAGTAACTGTTACCCCAATGGATTTATATTTATTCATATTTATTTGATAATTTGTAAAAAATATGTATTTTAACAAAGCAACCTTTGGTCTCATAGTAATTGATATTTTGATTTTGCTTAAAAAATTCAATGAGAAAAGGCATCTCTCAGATCCCCGTGTTTTTCCCCCCACTGCATCCCCCCCCTGCTGGAGCGCTCTTCCGTCCCCCAGGGGAGATTTGCCCCTCACTTTGAAACCCACTGCTCCATGGTATCACATCTCAGAACACTCGCTGCTCCATCTGCTCCCATTTGTTTTCTTTTTTACCCCCCCCCCCCCTTTCTCCGGTCTGGAGGGGTAAGTGTTTTTTCACCAGGCCAGCCACGGCATTCTCCTCACCGAGGGTCCACCGGCGTTCTGCTCCAGACCCTCTGCCTTGTCCCCAAACATCATGTCAGACCACTAAAGTTCAACAATCTGTCCCTTCCTCGGGGTTTCCGAGCTCACACAGAGTGCAGGCTTGAGATTTTCTGGTGTTTGTGGGAGTAGTCAGGATGTCATCCTTTACTCTTTTAGAATAAAAGTGAAGTACTTTAGGGCCTCCATTTGGAGCTAAAGGGATATAGATTATCTGGGCAAGTTTCCTCCTCCACCTCAATTTAGAACACGACTGGAAAAACCATTTTTGCACTTGTCTTCCATTTAGCAAACTGTTATACGTATCCTCCAGTAGATGGAGAGTTTATCAATATAGTGCACTCGCTTTAGTGAAGTATACACTGTCCTCATTTATATCAACCAATATTGTGTACATTTAACCCAGACTCTATGGAACATGGTCACTACTGTGATCAAGTATTGAGTGAACATTCGTTATTCCCGTCATTAGCCTCTCAGTCACTCTATAATGTTAACAAGTGCAACAGGCAGAGTAGGTGGAAGGTCAGAAATGGCACGACAGTACAGAGACTAAACACGCAGAAAAGTGTAGTTTCACTCCCATTGCTCCTGATTTTTTTTTTTTTTTTGTTAACCTGAAGGCATTTAGGTTCCAGCTGAACATATAGACACCCACGCAACCTAGAATGTAGCACACACTGGAGTTTTGTGGCTGCATCAACAATGTCACAGTCAAAAACGAGCGCTTTTTCTTCTTACTGCTTCGACTCGCACAGATGCAGGCAGTTATAAGCTAAACATTAGGAAACTGACTTTTCCAACTGAATAAATCATGTCTCATATTAAAGAAAAAAAGAAATCCAGATGTTAAAACTATTTGAGGATTTTGAATGACACAAACACTAGACAGAATTATTGCTACGTGTCTGCCAGTGTTTTGCAGCATAACCTTTTTATGCGTATTGCTGAGTCATGCAGATGTGTTCCAAAATACCACTCCAGTGTACCAGTAGTACAGGAACAGAGCAGTGCAGTCTCCATTAGCTGTATGGTTTTTTTTTTTTTAATATATCTAAATCCTCCCGCAGTAAGTTTTGACAAGCCTCTGTCATTTCATGAAGTTAAATCTCCCACTACAGGTTTGTCGAGTCCGATTAATCGTGTGCGGCTGCTCATAATGCCCCAGATTTCATTCAAAAGCACGGCTCATTGCAGCGTATTAAGCCGCTGGAACAGCTGACCATGTGTTTGACTGGCAGGCTATTTTTAAGCAGGTGGCACCATTTACCGATTGTAAATTTTCATTTTGCTTCATAATTTGTTAAAACAATACTCACAAATACAAACATGGATCGAATGCATATAGTGCTTCTACAAAATCCTGATTGACAGGAACCAACACGGTAAAATCTGATCATATTTGGTAACTACTAGGTCATTTTTATCCACTTTGTCGCACTTGTTTGACTAATTTTGTACTGCAGAAACAAAACCGCTGGGCGCGTTCTCCGCCCCTCCTGTTCCGAGGCCTAACGTAACCTGTAGCAACCTTATCCCCAAAAACGTCTAGTAAGCCCTCGATCCTCTTCGCCTGAGCTCCCAAAATGACCCTCAATCCTTTTGTGAAAGTTTGAGCTCCTAAAACCCCTCCTCTAACCTCCACCCATTAAACCTGAGGAGACCAATAACAACGTTATAACGCATTGGGGCTCAGATTATTCGAACCACAGCAAAGTGATCACAAAGTGATTCACAGCAGGTCTTTTGTCATCCAAAAAAAAGTGTTTGGATAGTTTTCATTTTGCAGTCTGATGCTGCCATTTAAAAAAAAAAAGTGTTGCATCAATACCAGCCATCGATTGCAGTGGCTCTTTGTTAATGCTCTTAGTGGGCTACAAACCATCGTGGTGAAACTGAGCTTCAGTTTCGATACCAGCAGGTCAGGAGCCAATCTCTCAAACAACTAAACAATAATACAGAGGTAGAAGTGAGGGAGGGCGAGAGGGTGGGAAAGAAATGAATGGAACAGGAAACAATTCACCACATTGTTTTGGAGTTTTTTTGCCCGACACAAGGTCAGACCAGTCCGGGGCTGGATTGTATGAAAGCAGAGGCTAAATGGGAGCAGAAAAAAAGGAGTCATAGCTTTTGAAATGATCAGTCCTTGAATGATGACGTCCCTCCTAATGCACATGGCCTTGAATCTCACACACACAGCCACCCACACCCAAGCTGAAGGAAGGGAACAAAAAAAGAAAAAGGGAACAGCAGTGAGCCCTGTGTGAGAAAGGTAAGGAGGAAGGCTGAGAGGTGGATTAGCCTGGCTTTATGGGGGGGCGGTAGGAAACGAGACATTAGGATCTGGATGCTGAGCATATCGGTTTCCTGATGAAATGGCTGTGAAATACTCTTCGGCTTAGCAGCTTTGATCACTGAGAACTGACATTCAAAGTACAAGAGAATAAATGATTTTCTTTATAAGAAACATTTGTCTTATTTGTGTATTTTTTTTTCTTGCATGAAGGAGAGATTCAATATCTGTGGCTTGTAATATGAAAGAAGAGAACACCAGTAGATTCAGAGAAAGTCTCCAAGCAGTGTAAACCTGTATCAGATATCAGCCAGCTTTAACTGTAAGATTGATCAAACAGGAATGTTTTAAGTCAAATAGAGACTGAAAAGGTTAAATTTTGTGTCAATGTGGCGCTGAAGAGACTCGACTGTTGTGATGCATCCACACCTTCACAGAAAGTAAAGGAGGGGGCGTAAAAATTCCAGAAAACTTGTGTGTTGGGGCGTTTACGTCTTCGACTTCTTCCTCCAAGCCATGAGTCAGTATATTGTTTTTCACAGGAAGTGAAAAGGAGGAAATTTAAAGTGGAAATACTCCAATAATGCATTTTGACAACTACAGCAAAGAAAGCGATGGAAGAACAAACAATAACCATGTCGAGAGAATTTCTCCATTGAATCCACAGAGCAGGAGGATTACTGTTATTTCTTGATAATCACTTAACGAAGAAGGAAACGCAGCATGTATAAAAGTAAAATGTTTACTTTGCTGATGATTTTTCTATTTGCTGTAATGTCATGGATGTTCTTTTTGTCCATCATGCAGGAGTTAAAAAAAAAAAAAAATCACACACTGTGTTTAGTGGTACACACATGCAAGTTGTTATTGACCTTGAAAGTAAATTCTAATTCATGTGTTGGTTATGTGGGTGAAATCAACGTTTAATTATTTTCAGATTATGGGGGAAGGAATTCCTTATGTGAACTCTCTGAAGTGTCGCAGTTTGTAAGTCTGAGTTCCCAACAGTGTGATCGAGGCAAAGTGGTAACAAAACCACGTAAAGTTGCTTTTTAAAAGAAATGTATGTATATAGAGAGGATCTGAGTAGGTTGGCCCCTTCAATACTCCTTTTGAAGAGTATTTTTTTAAATGCTGTACATGCACACACACACTCTGTCTAATCAGCAATCCTTGAAAGCAACCGCTTGTTTTGTATTCGAGGACGGTCAATTAAAGAGGAATAAAATGATAAGAAAACCAACTGATACTCAGCTCTGTTTTATAACATATTTGAAGGATGACTGTAGAGTTGTCACAATGATGTCATAGCTAAATGTTTTTTTCAGATTAGTGGGTGTCGAACAACCTTTCCATTTAAAGATAACAACTAAAAAACGTTTCTGTCGTCCAGCAGCCATTGCACAAACTGTGCTTTTTGTCGGTGATGTGTACTTTTATTGGAGGAATAGGTTAGCCATTTGTACTCTGTGGCATTATCGCTAGATGACTTATGTTGTATCAGACTCTGTTGTAATTGCGGAAAGATCAACACAGTGACGGAACCGTGGGGACTTTAGTGCGAGTGCCAACCACCTTTTGTGTTCACCAAACCTGAATGAACTGTTGTACCTTGTGTGGCCTTGCTGCTGGTAGATAATGGCCTCATTGTGTTTTATCTTTCCAAGTCAGAGTGAACACCAAAAGCTGGCCTACCTCCTTGGAAATTGCCTTGTGCTTGTTGTGTGCCCCAGTATTTATTATCTGACTCCTCATAGTTTCAAAACCTCATCCATTATTATCTCAAGTTTTGTTTTTGATGGCTGAAAAAATGAATTGTAACACATGAAATCATTACAAATATGTTTCATTTTTTCCAACACTAACTGAGCAGAAAGTGATGACTTGCATTGTGCTTTAAAGTGAGAGTTTTTAATCCCGCCCTGTTCCTCTCTCCCCTTCCCCACCTGCAGATCCAGTTCGCTGACCAGAAACAAGAGTTCAACAAGCGTCCGTCTAAAATCGGCCGGCGCTCCCTGTCCCGCTCCATCTCCCAGTCCTCCACAGACAGTTACAGCTCAGGTAAACTCACACAAATAGACTTTCTCCGCAGTGGTTTTCTGCTTGTCGCACGCTCCTGCAGGTATTTCTGCAGCATTCCATTGATGGGCCGATAAACTGACCTCGCCTTCCTCCTCACTGACCTGCTCTCGTCCGAATCTTTCTCACACTCAGGACCTTGTGAAAGTTGTTCATGTGAGAGTGGGGTCTGTGTCAGAGGATTAACTGCTGGTGGTCCGTAACACAGAGGGACTGAGGAAATGAGGAGGGAACTGGAAAGTATAGGGTGTGGTTGAAATTAAATGACACGACTCGCCTCATTTCTGCAATGTCACGGATCGCTGTTGTTATGGAGAATAAAAAGATGGGGGTAAATATGACTTTATCTTTAAAACAATGAAAACATTTCAGTTCTGTTACACTCTTTGAGGGTTTGTTTGGCCTTAGAGTTTTAGATTAATTATAAAGTAAGGCATAAAACAATATGTTTAGCAGCAAGTTGGTGTAGGAGTGACTATTAATGCTGCTGCAAAAATAGTTCATCTTTTGACAAAGAAAACTATTTTTCAGACCTGACAGGCTCCAGCTTGTGTGTGAGAGGTGTTTCTACCAGTGGTTGGCTTCGCTACAATCTCTTGTGCTCATTAATGAAGATAGATCTTAACCTGGTGGCTCCAAAACTCTGAAAGTAAAAGATTATGTGCTTCCGTATTAGTCATCTACCTTGTTGGCTTTTATACATTTGTCCACTTTGTTTGATAGGTTCCTCCCATACAGCTTACACATTTTCTCACTTGAGACGTTCTCAGACTGGAGATGCTGGAGGAAGACTGGGATAATAAACGTGCCTGTTTTACAAAAATAACAGTTTTTCTCAACACAGAATTGGACACTCTGGGAAGCACCTAACCTGACTTTGCCTCTGAAAGCGAGAACGTGGTTATTTATATCGATCCTAAGCATTCCACAGTCTTCTTTTGTGGTTTACCCTGTTGTCCTCCTCCCACTGCCAGCTTTCAGAAATGTGTAAATACTGTTCTTTCTTTTTTTTGACACTTTGATTCATCCTATCAAACATTCACAGGAAACCACGGTGAATTAAAATTGTTGCTAATCACAGGACGTGATGGACAAACTGACTTTCAGTTACTGTTATACAGGGTATAAAGGACGTCTTGTTAGCGCTCGCGAGTCTTACTGAGAGAAGATGAAGCGCTTTGATCCTCTGACTGCCCACCGGCGCACATGTTTTCATAGGCCTGCGACACCAATCAGGGTCAGCTGAGGAAAAGGCCTTGTGTTTCTGTGTCTTCAAATGAGGAAAAAAAAAAATGTGTCAGCTGCTCGGGTCTTAGCTGTTGCCTAATGTAGCCTGAGATTTAGAGTCTCTCTTGTCGTGTCATCCTATTTTAGAAAAAACATTCTGGAAAACCTTTTGATTAAAATGTATTTGTATTTATCCTACAACAGATTTTCTGAAACCTTCTGTCCTAATTAACCCCATTAAAGTAGATTCTGACTTCATCTCTGTGGTTGAATCTGTACTCTCCTTCTTGTTCCTCTTAATTATTTTCACCTTGCTGTCCTTTTTTACTTCGCTCTTTATCTCCTCTCCTGCAGCCAGTACAGCACTTCCCAAAAAAAAAAAAAAAAAAGTTCCTTTCCAGCCTTCGGCTCTCGGCTAATGTCCAAAATATAATCTAGATATCAAGATAGTGATGAGTGCACATAGTTCACTTTTGTTTTATTGAGTAATTTGACGCAGCAGCAGTACAGACACATAGAAATACCACTTGTCAGTTAACGTGACTATAAACTGCTACTCGTGTAGCTTTTTGAACTACGCTTTTCTTTTCTTTTTTCCTCTTCTTCTTTGCTGCTCACTCCCTGTCTTTTCACATAATTCCATCAACCTAGTGATTGTTATTACTATGATGGTTCCCACAGTGCAGAGACCTCACAGAAAAAAAAGAGCGCTTATGTATAAGTTTAAGTCACTTTGTACAAATTCCAGATTTACAAGAAAACTATTTAATGAAGTTCAGTGTAAGAATATCTTAAGGAGTCATTTGTAGGAGCCTTCTTGATAATCTTCTTGATAACAATCAGTTTTCAGTCTCAACTGTCAAGACTGCTTGAGGATTTAAGAATCCAAAACCTCTCTCCTCGTCGCATTTCTGTACGTATGAAAGGAGACGAAGGATGTAGACCCAGAGTCTTATCCCTACATGAATCTGCAGTTCTGGTGCATCCTGGATCTTCATCTTCATTTTCTGCTGCTTTTCTATTTGGTTGTTAGTAGCTGCAGCTTGTAGCATCAGTCACACTGCAAGCGAGAAGTCAGCATGAAATCTACAGTGCGCTTTAACCTTTTATAGGACAAGCTGTAAAATACTTAACAACATTGTTACATAGTTTTTTGTTGTTTTTTTTTATTTCAAAAGCATAAATGACATTTTTTTTAAAAATGCCATTCTCTTATGTGGTTCTTTGGTAAATCTAAAGCTGAACAGCATCTTTATTTCACGATTTATAACATTGAACACTTTATATTACAGGGAATGGAAACAGCAATTAGCATTATAGCACATACATTCTACACTAGTTTTAACTATAGTGCATATACAGTTTTATTTTGATTTTTCCCGCATTTTCTAAGATGAATGCTGTTTAGCTGATTATGACAAAAATGTTGCATATAATCACCAGCTTGACCTTTCTTAATATTTAGTTTATCTTTTGATTGGGAAGTGATGGATGGAGTTATGAGATGTCATGTATTACAACCAGCCAGCAGATGAGCTGTTAATGTAGTAGACTAAAGGACCAGTGCCACACTCAATGAGCTTATGTTTCAATTATCAGCACTCCTATGAAGTTAGATATTAGCAATACGATACATTTAATATTTCTATGCTTGAAGCAAGGTAATTGCAGTCAGTACAAGGCAAACTGGGGGGTTTTTCATAATCATCACAAATCTACATTCTTTCTATACATTTAGCAAAAGATCGACTGGCTTGCAATAAATGGGGTTTCCCTTCAATACATTCATGTCATGGTCAGCTGGGGCTCTACCGCCCTACATTGTGTTGTCAACAGATCAGATTTCACGCCGTTCTTTCAACATCACATCAAACGTGGCGGCAACAAGCCAGAAGCACCAAAGGAGAAAAATCAACAAAAAATGGCCAAAAAAAAAAAAACCCCAAAGGCAACAACTGCTACGTGTCTGAAACGCTGCTTTGTGAAAACTACAAACACATGTGATCCAGAATAATGAGAAAAACCAACAGACCAGTTGCACCAGGTCAGAATTGGGTCAGAGAAAACAGAGATCAGTTATTTGTATAAATCCCAAAGCACAACGATATCAACCTCATATACTTAAATGTTCGTTTAGTTATCACAAGTCAATACTTGCAATACTCTTCATCGCCTATTGCATGTATGTATACTATCACATAATCTATCACAAAATCTATCACAAACATGCTCCTGTAAGTACTGTTATAATAATACTGGTTCCTCTGGTTATGAGAAGGGGAAGTCATTTGAATTATATTTAAAATGCAATTTAATGTCAATTATGACTTAAAATTGAAATGTACCTATTAGCCAGAATACAGTATATGCTTCAGCCCTCTGGCAGTGAGGATACATTATTTTCTGTCAGTCCCGATTAACTTTTTCTCTTCCTGCTACTGGTGTTACTGTCACTGGAAGTTTTGTGTATTTTTGCCCAAGGGTTTGAACATGTATGGAAAGCTAATTTTCTTCTGTGTAAAGACCAACAAGTCTCTCCTGTTTGGTTACAGGTTTAAACCCATGACAACCAAGCAGAGAGAAACCAGTCAAAACAAGTAAAGGCCAGTGAGTCCCAAGTGAGAAATAACCAGCCCCAGGTCGGGCTCCAGGAATAAGGACAAACAAGTCTCAAGTGGCACACACGTGTAGGAACCAATTAGACTCCGGTGTTGTGGTGGCCCAAGATGATGTTGGAGAGGAAAGCCTTCAGTGAACAGCTTTTAATCAATTAAACCTTGTGTTGTCAGGAAATGTGTGGTCTATCAAAGTTTAATCGCCAGATTGGGAAACCATACTCATGTTTACTGTGGGTAAAATAAAACGACAGCCACGTGGAGTTTATTTTACTTTTGAAAACTTTATAACTTCTTGCTGCTTGCGTGCAACTTGCTGATAACGATGCACGTTTTTATTTATTTATTTTTTTACAGCGGCATCGTACACAGACAGCTCCGACGATGAGACGTCTCCCCGGGACAAACAGCAGAAAAACTCCAAGGGCAACGGGGACTTCTGCATCAAAAACATCAAACAGGCAGACTTTGGACGCAGGGAGATCGAGATCGCAGAGCAAGGTAAACATGACATTACTATTACAGGAGGGTGCTGTCGGGTTAGTGAGTCCATCCAAATGTGGTGTAGATTCTACCTGAAAGAATATGAATGAATGAATGAATGAATGGTTTATGTGAGTTATAGTTTCAGTGCAAAAGTTTAATTCGATGCTTTTTTTCCATTCATTCATTTCAGACATACACACAAACACACACACACACGTGTCCAAAAATATATACACCATTTGATGGTCATAAATAATGAAATTATACCTTGTGAAAATATATAATTCTATGTTAAGATATGCCTTCACATACTTATCAACACACATCTCATATATCTGATTAACATGCCTGAAAAGGGGGTAACAAGAAGTAAACTTATCAAATCCTACCCCTTCTCCGATATTTAATAATTATTTTTCTGTATTAAGAATAGTTAGTATCACACTGTTTAATTGCACTTTTGTATTGTATTTGAAAAAAGAATAGTAATGTATATGTAAATATAACAGTAAGAATGTTATCTAATATATACACACGTATACATATTTACCACCTATACACAAACACACACATTCGATTTAAAGTGCTTTGAAGTTCATGTACACATTTTTTGTTTTCACAATATCTGTAGCTGAAATGGGTCGAGGCAGAAGTCAAGGCTTATTTTTGCCTTTCCCTTAAAAACCCAAAAAGTCACCCAGTACACAAGCGATGCAAGATTTTTTTTTAAATGAAAAAACTACGCATAATAGAAGTAATACAAAAGAGAAAAACAAAATGTGACATATCTAACATTTGTTCAATTATATAATACCTCTGCTAGAATATATGAAATATCTAAATTTAAAAAAATAAATATTCTCACACAAATGTAATTGTGCAAGCAGGCAGAAATATCACACGAAAAAAAGGTGTACAAAAGTGTGTGTTAATGTGTACATGTGTTTGCTGATGCCTTCTTCCACTGTTAACTGTCCATATTTTCAACACTGCTGCAAATGCAAACACCTTTTTACACCTAAACACATGTTGACACGACAGCAGTTCCCTGATGGCTTAACAAACAGCACGGAGAGCCTCAGCTGAACTCTGCAGGTCACACACACACACAAACACACTCACACTCAATATCCTTGGCATCAGTAACCCCTTCAGCTGGATGAGTCCATGGATTAGCGATGAAGTATTAGGAGGATTAAATGATGGGAATTCCTTAACCATCCCGCTGATTCTTGTATCCACTTATGTCTTATGTTTCTGCGTTTCCTTTTCTTTCGCTCCCAGAGATGCCGGCTCTGATGGCTCTGAGGAAGCGTGCCCAGGGGGAGAAACCCCTCGCTGGTGCCAAGGTGGTGGGCTGCACCCACATCACCGCGCAGACTGCTGTGAGTAGAAAAAAAAACAAACTCATACCAGTATAACTATTATACAACTGCAAATAAAAATAAAAAAAAATCACCCACCTTTAATTTCTTCTCACCAGGTGCTGATGGAGACTCTTTCAGCTTTGGGGGCTCAGTGCAGATGGGCAGCCTGTAACATCTACTCCACCCAGAATGAAGTGGCAGCCGCCCTGGCAGAAGGAGGTGAGACTATCGGGAGTTTGTGTGTGTGTGTGTGTGTGTGTGAGAGACATCTGACCTTCTCTTCTTAACCTCTTGCACTCATGGCATCACATCTCTGCTCTCACTTACATTAACCGTTTCCCCACAAGTGCTTTTTTAAATGTGTTTTTTTGACACATATACAACACTTCCCGTGTCAACGCAGGTTTCAGTGTGTTCGCGTGGAAGGGCGAGTCAGAGGACGACTTCTGGTGGTGCATCGATCGCTGTGTCAACGTGGAAGGCTGGCAGCCCAACATGGTAGTACACCTACTTTCTAAATGAAGCTCGCTAAGTGTTTTCTCTGTTTATATCCTGCAGTCTTTGTTGCTATTTTTTACCAGACAGACCATCTATTTTTAAATAGATTAGATCTATGTTTGTCTTGCTGCTCGTTAACCGGCCGTTTGAGTAAAACTGCTGGGGGGAAAAAAGCTTATACTCAGCTAATTCTTTCTTTCTGTTGTATGTTAAGGAAAGAATGCTGGACTAAAATATAAATGTCTTTTATTTTGATTGTGATAACTCAGCAAATCTGACTGGCCTCTTCACCCTCTCCTATCACTCTCAATATCCTCTGCTCGTGTCAGATTCTGGATGACGGTGGAGACCTGACTCACTGGATTTATAAAAAGTATCCAAACATGTTCAAGAAGATCAAGGGCATCGTAGAGGAGAGCGTCACCGGAGTGCACAGGTAAGAATAATGAACCATATGATTTATATTTGATGTTACACTGATTACAATAAATAAAACCAGCTCATTTTTTTTTTTTAACAAGCTGATTCACTTGTAAGCAGGAACCTATACATCAGACACAGCAAGCACCTCCACAGTTTTCTCATGTTCTCATAGCACCATCTAGTGGTAGACATGTTCTCCATTAAAAATGTACTGTTTGGAGTTAAGAGTGTGTGTATGTGAAAAAGGATCAAGGTTTCTGATTATTTATCATCTTCTGTGATTTGCGTTTACATTTTTTCCATATGATGACGTTTGCAGGTTGTACCAGCTGTCCAAGGCCGGGAAGCTCTGCGTACCAGCCATGAACGTCAACGACTCAGTCACCAAGCAGAAATTCGACAATCTCTACTGCTGCAGAGAGTCCATCTTAGACGGGTATGAAGCAGTCTCCTTGTTTATTACAAATGTATTAATTTTTTGTTTTGTTTTTTTTATAACAGACTGTGTTTGTAATTTCTACATTTCATGTTGCAGGGCAATTACGCCCACTTCCTTTCTGCTCCAAACAAGCTTGAATAAATATTCGGCTGCCAGCCCGGTATAATGGTGTTTTTCTTTCCCAGGCTGAAGAGAACCACGGATGTCATGTTTGGAGGGAAACAGGTGGTGGTGTGTGGATACGGAGAGGTGAGGTTGACCTCTTTTAGACTCATCGCTTATTAAGAGAGCGGCTTCACTGTACGGTGTAACAGTCTCTGTACATTTTAAGTCGTCCAAGTAATGTCAGCAGTCATGTGGTGTGAGGGTATATATTCAATTCAGTGAGCTGAGACACTGATAGAAATACTTCCATAACAAAACAAATACCGCTCCTTTAATCTCTGTTTTGTGAATTTCTGTGTTTCGTGCGCCGTGTCCTCAGGTTGGAAAGGGCTGCTGCGCTGCGCTCAAAGCAATGGGCTCCATCGTGTATGTCACAGAGATCGACCCCATCTGTGCCTTGCAGGCCTGGTAAGAGACGTCTTTCTTTCTTTTTTCTTTTTTCTTTTTTTTTTTTTTGTTAAGTTTCAAACAATCATTTTCTTGTTCTAAAAAATGACAGGATCACAAATAAAGGCATACAGACAGATCTAAATACACTACAGCAAATGAAAAATGTTAGTGTGAAATACAGTAATACCCTGAAGAAACTGTAATTGTGTTTCTGTATATACATATAAACTTTTTCTTAATTTTTGCATCAAATACTAAAAAGAGCAACTTCACTGGAAGTTTAAAGGTTAGGTTTCATATTATGTTAACTTAAAAAAATGTAGATCACGATACAAATTGTACTCCTTCAGTGGACAAAGTGACTGATGATGAGTTAATGATTACCTGTACTCAGCCTACCATTATTTATAAGTGCATGGCAATAATTTCTTGCCCCCGTTTACACACCTTTAAAAACAGTGAGTAATATAATACAGTAGCCATTTCCACAGCAAAGCAGCATTTACTCTCCCCTTTCATAATGATACATATTGCAAAATAAATTTTTTTCCACACAGCGGAGCAAAACACGACTTCTATGTAGATTTTGTTGCTCTTGTTTTACTCTTTACAAATTGTTTTTTTTTTTTTTTTGTTTGTTTGTTTTTTCCCAGCATGGACGGCTTCAGGCTGGTGAAACTCAACGAAGTCATCAGACAAGTGGACATCGTGATCACCTGCACAGGTTGGCTCAGTCTCTGAACTTATTAGCCGTCCCGCATAACAATCATCGGGTCGCTGACTTAATCGCCTCACCGCAGCTGTACAGGGATTAGTCCTGTTGACTTTTGTGCTGAAATATAATCCACGTTTAACGGCGCTGAAATAAACGCAGTAATTACACCGGGAGAACTTTTATGGCCCATTGGTAGGCTCCATATGAGCATTCAAGAGCTGAAAATAAGCGATGCACCTTTACTCTAGAAGTCTTGTATTTTAGGATCGGTCACACATTTTGCAACCTAAATGCAACTGTAAATTCTCAGCCTGCAAGAAAGCCCTTTTTTAAGAAAGAATTAATGCAATTATGTGCTTTTTAACTTTTTTTTTTTAACCCAGCATAAACTGACAGCAATATGGCGTCAAGCCAAAACAGATCATAAAAGACAGCTCACATTTTGTACACTCACAGAACTCCATCATCGTGACTCAACAGATATTTAATCAACCTGCAGGAGTCACTAATAAAGTTCTCAGTACTGCAGTCTGGGAGTCGAGCACTTAATTGGAGCAGAGAATTACTTGTGTCCCGGCCTCATTAGCTGGTGCCGCTGGCAGGGATGAAGCAGGGGGCCTCTCTGCAGGCTGAGACGAACTTGAACAGTCACATACTGTCGGCTCCATTCATAAAAAAACAGCACTGTTTTCAAATAAAAAAAATCCACTGGATGTCTGTCGATTCCATTTTGATAGGACAGTCACCTTGAAGTTTATGTAACTTTCACTTTGAATCAAAACTAATTTATGTCATTAAAAAAAATATAAATGTTAAGTGTTAAAAGTGATATCACAGATCTTTGAAGATAATTTGTTTGAACAGGTGGAAAATAAAAGGAGATTACATTTTAAGGACTAAGTAGCACCGCTCGCATTCTTTCCTAATTAATTGAGGCTCCATTAGAAATGACTTAACATCGAACATACTTCTTTGTAAGCCCTCTCCCGTGATTCTCACTGTCTCCCTCCTCTGACCGTCTATCCGTTGTGTCGGCAGGCAATAAGAACGTGGTGGTGAGAGAGAACCTCGACCGCATGAAGAACGGCTGCATTGTCTGCAACATGGGACACTCCAACACCGAGATCGACGTGGTCAGTTCGCTTAAACCAAACTCTTATTAGATTCACTTTATGTTAATCTAATCAGAATGACATGACAAACTGTGTTTTGTAGAACTTGGTATTTTTAAAGAAGATAATCTATTATCACAGATTGAGACATTTGATGGAGTATGAGAATACCAAAACACAGACGGCTCCTCGCAGCGTCTGTCTGTGAAGTTTGACCTTGGGCAGGGATTGTTCAGGGTTGCCATAGTAACTGACAGCTCGGTATGACTTAATAGAGTAGCAATGAAAGGATTGATCCACATCCTGCTGCGACAGTGAGAACTGGGAAAGTGGATCTCATCAGGTCTACAGTACAAACACATTAGAAGAGCTTTTTGTTTTAATCAGTTTATTGGTCATTAAACAAATCAGTTCTAACCGAATATGTGTACTAATCTGTTAAAGCTCTGTACGTAGATGGTTGAAAAGGCAAGAACATCATGTGAAGTATTTCCTTCCTTCAGCAGTACATGAAACACAAATACAGTTTTCATTTGAAAGGTAGTCGTGAGTACGTCATCCTGGAAAATAATCATGAAAAAAATACAATTTCACTTAACAAAAATAACGGGAAGTTTGATCAATGATCCAACAAAAAAGGAAAATTTGTATTTATTTATTTATTTCAATCTTTCAGGCGAGCCTGCGGACTCCTGAACTAACCTGGGAGAGGGTGCGCTCTCAGGTGGATCACGTAATCTGGCCTGATGGCAAGAGGATAGTCCTACTGGCAGAGGTATATACACACACACATACACACATACAGAGAACCAAAACTATGGATCATCAGCCTTTTTCATTTTTAGAGTGACATCAAAGATACAGGTTTAAAGATGGACTACAGTTACAAGTTTCTTAAATTTCATCATTTTCAAACCTTAAAGTCTTTCATCCACCTGTTTTACCATCTTATTTAACTGGTTTGTGGAGTCTTGGAGTTTATCAGTCTTTCTGGAAATTGTTGATTAAAGGAATGAACAACTTTCTTTTTTCCCCGGTTCTTAACAGTAGTTGAACATTCCAATGAATACTTTGTAAATTTCATAGAAAACTGAAAGGGAAAACCACAAATCCTCATAAATACAAGAAACAAAGCTAAAACCTTCCAGATAATCCAACCCTAACCTCTTTGAATATGTTTTTTTTTTTTAAATAGGTCATATTCCTAAAACATCACATGAAAAATTTCACTGAAATGTTGACAATTACTCGACACGTTGTGTAAAAATCGTTATGAAGACAGACGTATGCTGACGCATGCCTCTGCAGACCGGCATCGCAGGTTAAGACAAGCTGCGCCCGCGTGCAAATGACAAGCTGTGACAGAATGAGAGCAGGCCGACAGACAACCTGCCAGCCCTGCGACGACAACGGCGTCTCCGAAGCCATTTGAGGCCCCCCTCACCCCCCCGTCTCACCTCACCTGCCTTCAGATCACAACAGTTAGAATTTTGAATGGAACCACGATCTAAAAATACCTGCTATTCCTAGTCAGAATACACCGCAGCACAAGTATTTCTTCACATTCTGAAGCTGAATATATATCAAGACTGTTTTTCCTGTCTTCATTGTGTCCCAGCGTATCGCTACATCGTCATGAATTTATTTATACAAATTCAGGAGTTGTAGTTGTGCTGAAACTGAAAAAATAAGCCATAAAAACAGGTTTTGTCAGATGGAACAATCTCCGCTCAGCTCAGGGTTACGTCTCACAATAGGGCTCCTCTGCACATCTAAACCACGCTTCTTCTTTTTTTTTTCCCTGTCTGCATCATCCAGGAGCAAAACAATAGCACCCTTTTCTCCCGTCTTCATCTGCCGTTTTTCATTTTAAAGGCTCCTGCAGACAGGACGTTTGTCAGCTGTCACACTGAGCAACGTAGATGTTAAAAAGTTGGCTGGAACAGTAGATTTGATTTGCTAAATGTCACTCTCGGCTGTCATAGAAGACGACTTACCCTGAAGGTCATCCACAAACACCACAGGTGCCTTCAGAAACTTATTGCATGAGGCGAACCATGAATGGAGGCCGTTGTTGTAGAAAGCAGCAGGTACATTGAGTATGCGGACAAAGGCCACCGACGTGCTTGAAAGTCTTCAAACTATTGATTTGCTGACATCGATTTGATCTTTCTATAGCAAACCGCTCGCTAACTCTTCTCACAAAACAACTTAGGAAATTATAAGCCCTGATCAATGACATCATTACTGTTGCCCATCTGTCAGTGTCAAGGCAGCTTTGGAGGACAGACTGCTCATTGCATCATCTTCATCACTTCCAATTCAACAGCCTGGAGACAAACAAACATATACAATAGAAGGTTTGCAATCAAAATGTTTGTGTTGCCTGAAAACCTTCTATACTTCTCATTTAGAATTTTTTATTCATTAGTTTTATCATGCAACATTGTTTTATATACTTTCAAATCCAGACTGCCAGTGTGTCTGGAATTTGATCAAAAGTACATTTTACATCATAATCAGAGCTGACTCATCTCACGGTTTCATGTTTTATACTGATGAATACTGAAATCATATCGCTGACTTGACAGCTTTATAATTTACCCTGAATCTTTTGTGGTGCTTTACAAAGTACAAGTACTGAAAAACATGTCTGGATCTAAATATATTTCAAAATCTTTTTGTTCTGAAAGGAGGAGAAGCAGCAGAGTCTTGTCTGTCCCCTCACACCTCATTTATTTATTTTTTGCCTTCGTTTTCCAGGGTCGCCTGTTGAACCTCAGCTGTTCCACTGTGCCCACTTTTGTGTTGTCCATCACTGCCACGACCCAGGTAAGACTCAATCATCCATATTCACAATGCTGTAAAAGCTTTTCTTGTTAGTTTTTGTGCTTTTCTCTGATTTTTATTTATTTATTTTTTAATATGCTGAAACACAGAGTTTATTTGAGTAACACTTGTGTCTGTGCCCAGGCGCTGGCTCTGATAGAGTTGTACAATGCCCCCGAGGGACGCTACAAACAGGATGTCTACTTGCTGCCCAAAAAGATGGGTAAGTCTATCTATTTTTAACTTTTTTATTAGTGTTCTAGCTTAGTTGAAGGCGTCTTAAAGAAAAGAATAATGCATTTAATGTCAAGCTTGTATAACACACTTGACCGGTCAGATGTGAGTAACCACCGACCGCAGAGACGGACAGGAAGTCATTATTGAGAGTTTGTTCTGGCCCAGCAGAGGCCCCGCAGGAACACCGCATTTATCTCGACAGAGAACACGGCGAGTCTCATCTGTTCCATCCGGAGTCGTATCCCTCGATAGATCTTTCACAGTAGATGAAAATCCCCTGCGTCGACGCACGGGTGTGTGTGTGTGTGCACGCAAACTGACATCAACAGCATTTCCCATCACATTTCCGAGCTGTCCCTCAGCGACCGGGAGCAGACAAACACTGAGCCGAATGTAGGTCATCCTGCTACCAGCACACAGGAGATGGATAGAAAGGCTCAGATGAGGACAGCAGGAAGCAAAAAGAAAAAAAAAAGAGATATGGTAAATTGCAGTACTCTCTATTCTCATTTCTAACATGTTCCTCTCCATTTTCATCTCCAGATGAGTATGTGGCCAGCCTACATCTCCCAACATTCGATGCACATCTCACAGAGCTGACTGACGAGCAGGCCAAGTATCTGGGCTTGAACAAGAACGGGCCCTTCAAGCCAAACTACTATAGGTACGGAAACAGCCCAATGCTCTTATTGTGAAGGCCACTGCTGTAATTAGTTTATCAACAACATGAAAGATTTTCCACAAGCCACTCCCAGACTTGAAGATAGATGTGATCTCCCCATTGGGTCTTGGATCCTTTAACTACTCTTATACACTTCTATTTAATTCACAATAAAACATAACATGGAAAATTAACATTTTACAGTCTCATTTAGAAAATATTGGCTCATTTGGATCAGAGCCATGACTTGTGTCATGTCTCTTAATGTGTCCAGGGCCTTGAAACGGATTATTATCTCTAAAAGTTTTCCACATTTTTTGATATTAAACACACAATGTGTGAATAATACTGAGGTCATGTGGTCATCAAATAAAACCTGCAGCATCAAATAAAACCTCTAAATTTAATTTAGCGTATAAAGCGTATGTGAAGTATTCCTATTCTTGTTTTTATTTATTTTCGTCTCAAATTTTGTATCTAGCACATTGAATTTCCAATATTTAAGTTTGTAGGAGTAAAAGTTTGAGTGTTTTTGATTTTCTGGTCTAACTTTGATATTGTAATACTTTATTACATACAGTACATATCCGCCCCCTGTGATGGATTGGCGACCTGTTCAGGGTCAGATGGGATTGCTTCCAGCCTCCTCATGACCCTGAATTGGATGAAGCAAAATATATAAAATGGATGAAATGTTTAGAAGATGACTAGTAAATAACTCCTGGTCGTTTCTGCTCTCTGACTGATGTGACCTCTTTTTTTCTCTTTTTTAAGGTATTAATCAGTGTTGGAGTTGACGTGAAGAATTACCAACACTCCAAGACTCGCACAGACTCAGAGGAAGAGGAGGATAAAACGGTCAACACACCGAGGGGGGGGCAGGAGAAGTAAAGAGGGGGCGTGACTTTATTCGTGCTTATGGCAGCCATTTTTATTTCTTCACACTTGACAACAGTAGTAGTAATAATAATAGCGACTCCTCGGAGCAGCTCCTGCCATTCACCAGTAGCTCGCTCCCCACAGGATGACCCCGCCCCCTCCCACACAAACACACACACACGCACACACACACACACACGCGCACACACCTTCCTCTCGTCATTTCATCATCATCTTTCTGTCTAGATACTCGTTTGTGTGTCGAGTTGTATGTAAAACCTCCACTCTCCCCTCCCGTTGCCAGATCTTTTATTGTTTATCTGTTAAAGAATAAATCGCTTAAAAGAAATATAGCTTCTAAAAACCTTGATTAAAAATATAAAAAAAACCCTGTATGAATGAGGATGACGATTTAAGTGATGGATGATTTGGTTTTTCCCCTCTCTTTTTTTTGAGTTCCCGTCTTTTATTTCTTTCTTTTTTTACTTGTGATTTAATTTTTTTCCTCTCTCGTCTTTACACCTTTCACACCTTTGTCAGGGTGGGGCTAGACTTAGGGGGTAGGCGGGGTCTCAGGGTCCAATCATATCATGTTTATTTTGTTTTTTTGTTTTTTGTTTTTTTTCATTGAGATTCTCCGTTCTCTGTTTTTAACAATTTTTTACTTCACGAGTTTTTTTTCCCTTATTGATCAGCCTGTAGTTTTGTTTTTATTTTATTTTTTTTGCACGACTGGATGGTGATCGGTTCTTTCCACCCGTCACTCAAACCGACAGTCAAACCATCTCATTGGCTGATTTTTTTTTTTCTCTCTCGCTCTCCGCTGCTCACATGATGCCAGTGTTGAAGTAATGAAAAGTATTGAAGCTTTTCATTTGGTCTTTTCCTTTTAACAGTAATGACTATTTGAAGTATTGTTGGATCATTACAAGGGTATACTGTATATTTACATATTTATATAGCAACGGCATGTTTTCTATCTTTTCTCCGCTTCTGGCGCAAACTAATATGATTTTCTTTTGGAAAACATTAACATGTCATACAAATAAGCAATTAAATGTTGTATTGACAAGTGTAATGAATGGACTCAAACCCTGGTTTTGAATACTGTGATAAAAATATAAAGATATACCAAATGTGTAAACAGGCTGTTGCCAGGCTGGTACATCGGTCCTGATTTAGGGGAGGGGGGGATGCGAAAAAAATATAAGTATGGTGCTAATCAGATTCACTGTATCTGCCATACGCAAATAACGCAACTCTTTGGTACTCGCAGATGTCAAATGGTTCAATTGAATAAAAAAAAAAAAAAAAAATAGTCAAAAATAAAATGTGTATGTTCACTTTAAATGTGTCAAAAGTAGATTTCCATCTGCTCTGCTTCCACCAAGTGGGATCAAACACACACACACATATATGTATACCACAGCTCATTATCCAACTTTACAGAATCGTATATGTGAAATCAATTCCATCGCTCCTGGGAAACAGCAGGAAATCGCACAAAAGCTCAGTTTGCCACCAGAATGATCCGTTGGTCTCACAGTTGAAATACGCAACATTTCAGTTCTCCACATTATGGCTGAACTTAATTCCAAACAGTCTTTGAAGGAATTTCAGTCTTCAGTCTGCTATCAAGAAGCTCTTTCGTCATTTTTCAAAGAATTGTGGTAAAGCGAGCAAAAACGTCTAAATCTCTGCTGTACCTACTGTACACCTATCTGCCGTCACGAAAGGACAAAATCTCATACGGTCACACTGTTCCCTGCCAATATTTGTGCATATCTTGTCTCTTTGTGCGGTTCAGAATCCCACTCTTGAAGTTGTTTGATTTCCTGTTTTAGTTCTTAATCCTGTTGTCTTAAGTCTTATTTTCCTCCTTTTTTTTAAAAAAAAATGTGAATGAATGGTACGCTCTCTGCACAGGGCGCTGAGGTGATTATTGATGATTGTGCGTCTCGATGTCTTTCTGTATTTGTACACATCTGTTTTGTTTCTTGGGGGTTTCTTTTGTAGGCCGTAGTTGCTTTGTTAACAGCCGCCTCAGGATCCTAGCCTGTGGGTTAGGGGGAGAAACTTTTTGTTTTTTGGGGGTTTTTTCGTCGGCGCCGAGCTGACCGACACGTGGGCGGGTAAAGGGGGAAGACACCAGCATCATATATGTATATATACATAATTATATACAGATATGACAACCTTTAAAAAGTATAGGAAGGTAAAAGAAGACTCGACTCCTGTATTTATTGTTGTAAATCCTCATACAGTGCAAACTGGCAAAAATTCTCAAACATGTTTTAAGTTGTCTAATAAAGATAAAAAACGACCCTATGTTTAAATATTGCAAGTAATGGTAGATGATGAGCAATAATAAAAGATAAATCTGTAATCTTAATGAATAAAAATGTAAAAAAAAAACTAACAATCTCGTGTTTGTCTTGAGATCTGACTGGAAACACACTAACATGAACTAATCCCACATTTTCTTATTTTTGTGTGATTTACTCCTTTTCTTACAGTGTTACTGCTGCAATATTAAAATCTTTGGTGTGGGGGGTGTTGTTCAAATGTACGGTGGCCCAGAAGGGCTAACAACATAACACAACAGCAAAAAGCCATGAAGTGCGCAGCAGTCGGAGAACTGAAATGCATCATGGGAGTTGGGTTGGTGGTGTAATTGTAAATGTAATTATTGGGCATTATATTAGGCTTCTAGTTTTGGTAGTGATTTTGTTGTGTTGTATTTTTGTTGCTAGTTTCCTGTGGTCCTGCCATGAAGTATGTACTGCGTTTCAAAATAAGAGTTGGTGTTACAAGCAGAGAGCACAAATGGTACAGTGAAACCCTTCTGAAACCCTTCTGCCCTTCTGGGCTACCGTACCAAAGAGATCAATGAAATTGTATTTAATCTGTGAGGTTGCTGAAATTGGGAGAAAAGCACTATACCATAAGTAAAGTCATAATTTCTGTAATGCTGGTTAGAACCTGTATTTCAAAGTACAGTATGTCCTCAAAATATCTGTATTTGAATTATCCGTTTGTTAAATCCCTCATTAGTGGCAGTAATTCTCAGAATAAGCATAGCTGTCATGTGTTGTTCAGTGTCGGAATCACTGATTTATTCTTACTTAAATATCAGTAACAGCAGTCACTTTTACAAAAAAAATGGTTGCTAACTTGTAGTTATTTTTACATTTAGGTCACCCTGCATGCCAGATTGATCTCTCTTGCAGGATGTGTGTGTGAGGGTTCATGTCTTGGTGGTGTGTGTGTGTGTGCGTGTTGGGTGAGAGGGGAAGCCCATGTGTGCAGCTGTTGAAGTCTGTCACAGCCACACTGAGCTCGTCTGAACTGGCAGCGACAGCAGGGTCACGCTGGCTGCAAGCTTTATTTACTCGTGACAGATGAGTCTGTTATGGATGTGTGTGTAAACACCGAGAGGACGAGATGCCATTTAAAACCCTTTCAAGCTTCCATGTGGATTGACGAGGAAATACAATTTCTATTACTCAACTTTGTGAGAGCAATCACAGTCCCAAAGGAGAAAATATTGCTTCTGTGGAGACTGTGGACACTGTAAATGCCATTAAGATACAAACATTTAGAATACATTTCTCCAAAGAGGGACCTCCAATTTTGGGAAAAACTCTTAACTCGTTTACTTTTTTTTAATCTATTTGTCATAAACATTTCAAAACTTCTTAAATGGGCTGCTCGCTATAAACATCTAAAAACTCTTGACTCCACCCGTGGGAGAGGCGTTCATTTGTGATGATAACCCTGATGATGTCACCGGGGTAGTTTCAGCAAATCAACTGAAGCAATTACTTTTCATGCTTTTCAATGTTTTTATAACGTTCTGTTATAAAGGATATTCATTCTGAATTTTTTTTTTTTTGTGGGGGGGACTTGAATTAATATTGAAATGTTTTGTTGTTTTTGTTACATCAGAGTCTGTCGCAGAGTAAACACAGAGATGAACTCACATATGTAGACATGCCAGTTCACCTAACATGCTTACACACAGGGAGAATGTGCAAACTCTGTTATAAAGACTGGAAACGGTCATTCTTATTGTGAACTGAGATACATTAAATCTCTATACATTTATTTATTTTTTCTTAAATAAATATGCAGTTTGCATGTTTTCTCCGTGCTTTTTTTTTTTGGTTAATTGGTGACATTAGAATAATTGTAAGGCAGAAATGATACTGAATGTGTGTGATTCTCCGGATTCAGCCGCTCACAGGCTTCGTTTACATAACTCCAGAAGATGAATGAATAAATTCATAGATGCATGCATTATTCATTAATGCTAGTCATATGAAAACTTTATGTTGAGTGGTTTCCAGTAGTGGCTCAGTTGGTAGAGAAGGTCCATCGCAGTGTCGCAGGTTCGATCACACATCTGACCATATGTTTAAGTGTCCTGGAGCAAGACACCGATTCCAATTAATGGAGTAAGCATCTGAGTGGGTGTGTGAATGTGATTAACAGTAAAGTGCCGTGGGAGCTGCTGAAGCAGCGTATGAGTGTAATCCAACAATGACTTTATAGACATGTGACATATGAGTCTAAAGTAAGTTACCACTCTTAAATAATTGAACAAAATCAGAGCTATGTGGCCTTTTTTGACCCAAATCTCACCCCAAACATTAAACTGTACACTTCAATCATGTCAGTGGACTTTAACAGTCGGACTCTTGTGTTTTGATGGAGGTGAGAGTGCACAGCCCCCCACCCGCACCCCACTGCTACATATCAATAATTCACTGGCTCAGTGGGGTGAGGGTGACAGGAGGTGAAGGGGCCACAGGAAGCATCCACCTCCACCTCTCCGCCTGTTCAACATTTAAAATGTGGGCAGACTCATCAAAATGCAGACACGTGAACCCATTCAGACACCGGACAGCAGATTGTGTTGGACATTTAATCACAGAGGAGACAACGTCTCATTCAATGTTGATTCAGGTTTGACGTGGCCGATTTGGAAACATCGTCCACTGGTGAATTAATGGTGGCTTGTATTGTACAGCAGCAGTTTGGAGTTTTCTGTCTCACATATGAGGGGCTCAGTATCAGAAACAGCTTTCAAGATAATATGAAGTGGTGGTTTAGCTGTGGAATTAGAATTTACCACAGAACTAGTTGACATGTATTAATCACAAGTTTTAAAAATTGTGTGACATTGTTGAGATTGAAATAATTTACTATCTTTATAAGGTCACATCCTCTCAATCTGACTCATATGAATTTTTTTTTTTTTTCCATTGCTGGTTATTCTTTAACTACACAGTTGGAAGTTGTACTTGTGGAGTTTTATACTTTTATCTGTAATCTTATGTAAAAATATACTTTACTCAACTATATTTACACAACACAATCTATTGTTCTGTTTTTAATCTATCGCATATTTACATTTTAAGTATCTGCTGAGTAAACCCATCTATTTAATTTCAATGTAAGCTGTTAGATTGGCCTCTGTTTCCAATAGTTTTAATTTTCTTTTTTTTTGGAACAATGTGTATAACAGTTTTTGTATGCAGGTACATTTATGCATTGCATTTTACATTGCAATACTTACTTAGATATGCAAATATTTGTACCATAATATAGCACATGCATAATAAACAGAAGATTTTTTGATGGGGTTTTGTTTTGGGGAACAAAAATAGTGTTTTGTCATTATTTGCGAAATTTCAAGGTAGAATTTCATGCAAGTACATTTCTTGCTATCATCAATACAATTAGACATGCAATAGTTAAAACATCATTAAACTTATGGTGAACAAATTATGACATAAATTGTATGAAAATCTGTCTATAGCAATTTTGTTTATCACATTAACTAATTCTTGAAAGAAAATCTCTCTCTCTCTCTCTCTCTCTCTCTCTCTCTCTCTCTCTCTCTCTCTCTCGCTCTCTATGACTGAGTTAGACGTCAGAATCATGTATTTATTGCTCAGTGTGAAAGACATCTTGTCTGGACTTTATTTGGATGCAGTTTTGTATGTCAAGAAGTCTTGATGGATCTCTCACTCGCCGTCTTTAGCCTGCAGGAGGAAACTGGAGTATGCACACATAAGGAGAACATGCAAACCCTGCACGGAAAACCTCCTACGCCAGACTCCAAGTGGAGAAATCAAATCTAAATCTGTAAATGAATGAACAGATTTTGGTTTTCAAAATCTTAAGTAAAACATCCACATATTCTTTTTCTTCTTCAACGTAATGCTGAAAAAGAGCATCCCGTCTCCTAGAAGTGAAGAATCACCCTGGGACCTCACGTGGCCTCTCTGTTCTCACAGCCGCCCCATAAGTCAGGCAGGAAAACACACTGGACCTCTGTCTCATCTTTATACAGAAGTCAGGAGAGAAGGGAAAAAAACTGCCCACTGCTGCCAAAAAAACCATCCCACCGTCCCCACGGGGGGAAGAGATTTAACGTGGGCACAAAGGGCCCGGTTATATTTCACTGTCGGGCCTTTTTGTGCCTGTGAATCGGCCACACTGAGGCTGTGTCTGCTCCTCGCCCAACCTGTCCGTCTCCTAAGCTGACAAGCAGGTCTTATTTACGGAGGAGCACGGCAAAGGTCCACTCGGGAGTTGGAGCGATCGAGTGTGTGCTGAGCATGCAGAGGTTTCACACATGAGCTGGTTTCTCACACTGCGAGTTGCATGGGGGC
>OMNM01007598.1:1354-30678 GCA_900302745.1 Parablennius parvicornis
TGGACTTTCATCCCTTCAATGAGTCTCAGTGTTTTCTCACTTCCCTTGGCTTGCACCACCCTCACACGCTTTGTCCTCACTTTCCACAGTGGGATTTGGGCAATTACCATGGTCCCCTATTGGCTAACAGCCAGAAAAAAAAACAACTTCCATCCACTATTTCTCTCACGATGGGCCCAACAGTCCCAGCTCTGGCCAAGCTCTGTATCGCACTGTTCCGAGTTAACAGGAAGGCTTGGAGGCTTCGGCGTGAGGGTGACTCTAATTAGTCGAGCCTCCTCTTTCTACTCGTTAAGGCAGTCCTGGCTCTTATTGTTTGGCTGACAGTACAAGAGTAGAGGTAGAAGGGAAGGAATGAGCTCTGGGGAAGAGACCGAGAAAATGGGGTGTACCCAACGGAGGGAACGCATAGAGTCAGTAGTTGTGCTACCCAGCAGATGGTTGATCATCTCACCTGGGAGATCCACAGGCGGCCTCCAGCCCCCAAGTGCCACAGTGCATCGATGAAAACAGTTTGTGTGTCATTGTGTTCACAGTAGTGCAACATTGCTGCCCAGTAAATGGTCAACACTGTGTGTTCATGAGGTAGGAAACAATGGTCCAATTATCAGCCAGGTCTTGGCCCACAAGTTGGGATAAGTTATTTTCTGTCATAACTTTATTTGCACTCCAGTAGGTCTCTCTGCTTGTTTATTACAGGATGCAAGCGATCAGATCTACTCTGACACTCATTAAATGAAGATCCTCACTAATTAAATTCTGCTGTAATGGTTTTATATGGACAGTTATAAAAAACTTCTTCTGTTCACAGAAACATTCAGCAGCACAATTCTTAAATCTTCATGAGTCATTGAATTAATGAGATGACTGAAAAGGTGAACAATAATTACATGACATGTTTTGATTTCTTCAGTATTACTTCTAAACTGTCTCCGTTCTGTTCCAAAAAACCCCAGATTAACCACAAAACCTCAATAGTGCTGGCTTCTGAGAGGGATACACTTGTCCATCTGTGAAGTGCTTAGCTTGACAGACGGCTCATTTTCTCGCCCATCTCCTCATAATCAGCAGTTTGCTTAGGTCATACCTCTCATGCTCCACTTTCCAATACATTTCCTGTGGTACTGCATGCCTGCCAGCCTGCCCGCTGGTGTTAAAGATAAACAAAATATGGTTCACTTGAAATGTAGGCTACTGCAGGTGGTTGTTCTGGCTGTGCTGAATTAATAGAACTTGGAACTCAACTGGCTAAGCTCCACTTGTGACCCAAAAATACAACACATTAAACATTCACACTTCTTGTTTTTATTGTTGAATTTTTGTTTTTTTTCCCCTTTGTTCATATACTTCATATCTCATTCCAGTAGATGCTGTAAATGTCACATTAATGACATCCTTTTTGGTATCCATGTGAATTAGGTGTCAATCATCTCTCCCAGGGGTCTTTGCCTTGGTGCAACCCTGGAGCAATGAGATACTCAGGGATGAATGAATTAGGAAACATTATAACAAACAAATCTCCTGTTTTTTTTAATTGTCATTTTCATAACGGTGAGGGTGGGGCTTACAATTTTGACTTTCCCCGTGAAACATTGTGTTCTTCATCCACCGCATCACTTTTGCATTATTTCACATGGTAATCAGTGCAGTCGGCTAGTTCAGACGTCTTATTCATTTGTGTGAAATCCTCCACTCCTTCCGTTTACCATTTTCAATGTGCTTCTTTGATGTATATAGCACAACAGGTAAACAAGGCCATTTAAAGGATAGCAATACCTTTTGACACTTAATATTTCAAAGCAGAGGCTCAGAGAAAATATTGTTTTTAGAAAAGGCTGTGTGTTTGTTTAGAATATCGCTGATGGCGATACCCGAACTGTAGCACTTTTGAAGTTGGTTCAGGTTAATGAAGTGAGGAGAAAACTGTCCAACATCAAAAGTCTTCTCTGTGATATTCAAAATGACTCCAAATTTAACTATGCATCCACAGAAATGAGAGTGCATAATTCATTTGCCATGCTGAATCAAAGTGATGATCTTTTACTTTTAATGCTTGTGATCTGCTGAAACTATGAAGCCCATTGCTGTGATAAGGTCACAGTGGAAAAGTGCATGTGCTGGAAAAAAAAGAAGCTTTAAGGTCTTCTTGAATCACATCCAAGAATCATAGCAGTGTCCCCTGTCTGTGGAGTTAAATGTATCAGTTCATCGTAAGTTTTAAAAATGTATCATCACCAACATGCTGGTCTCCACTAACACCATCAGAATGTGTAGAAATAGTTAGGATTGGTTCAGCGCCCTCCAGGTATACCTGCCAGATGATAAACCTAATCACCCCAAGCCAACAAAGACACACGGCCCTCATCACCAGCCGCGGTCTGGTTTCGCTCGCTGAACACGGCAAATGTCACGTCCTTATGGTACCAAAATAATATAAAACACCTTGTTCCTGACTCATCACCCCCAGCCCCTCCTCCTGCTAGCTCCCCTAACTCCAACATGGTGCTGCAGCCCTCCAGTTTTCCATCGCCCCCTGTGAATATCCAAGCTGTCGAGGCTGACTGGGCTGAACGTTTTCTTGCCAGGGCACAGTTGGAACAGATCCGGCCTCCGGGCCACATATACTGCTCCACTCCAGCCCCTGCAAACAAGGCCGGCCCTGTGCAGCTGTCATCTAAATGCTCAACGCTTTAGATCGCCACGGCTAATTCCTTTTGTACATGCTTTTTTTTGTTCTTTGTTTTTTTTTTTTAACTCCTTGTCTCTTTTTGTATATTACAGCTTTACAAGGTTTTTAGCGTGTTGAGCAGGAGGGTCTGTTTGAGATGATTATGCTATTCATTAAATTTCTACGGAATCATCAGTCGAGAAAGATTCTTTGTTCATCAACAAGGTGTGCAGTTGTAGAAACCTGCATAAATGATGCAGATGGTTTTAATTTGTTTATTTTGAGAATTGTGGGGTATTTCTCAGAGTTTTGCTTTTATTTTTTTTTAAAGGAAGTAAATAATGTAATGTTATCTTTCAGAAGATTGTATGAGACCTGTCTGCCGAGTTAATCGCCCGATCTACACCCTTGGGAGCAGTGAAATGTGGCCGTCAGTCTTTATGGGAACTTACGCCAAACGGCCAAGCCCACTTTTGAGGGGAGGCACATTGAAAGACAGATTCCAGACGGGCCTCTCAAGCATTTTCATGTCAAATCCACAGACGTACAAATCTCCTCAATGATCTGCCAAGTTTTAGCTGAATTCACTGGAGCAGGAATAGCAGAATTTCACACCCCCACCCCAAGCCCTCTTCCCCCTCCTCTCCCAGCCATCACTGGACACTGCTTGGCAGCAGACAGTGATAGAAAACATCTGCGAAAGTCAGTTATTTTTTGTAGATGGTTGAAATACGCTCACCTGATAAAGCATTATGTTTTAATGTTTCAGATGTTTTATTTGCGGAAACATTAGTATGGTAGCAAATGAGTCGATTACTCTTGCTCAGGTTTCACAAGGAAATGAATGATATATGAATGTAGATACAATATACAAACTATTTTGGCAGTTAAAAGGCTCTAGGGCAGACATTTTAAAATTGATTGTGCAGTCCTGCTGCAGATAAATGAGCATGAGTGAACAAGGAATTGTGGTAGAGGTTAATGCACTTCCTTTGCAGCATATTTACTTCCTGTGATTAAGAAAAAGGAAATAAAAGCACTCTCTTTTCATCTTCTTTTTTCACTGAGTTGTGTTTGCACCAAGCTTGTTGTGTTTGCTCTTTGAGAAGGGGAAAAATATTATGAGAGAATGATTGGACAGGTTCTTGTGGTGCTCCTCTGCAGCTGCCACAGATTTGACTGTTCAGAGTCACTGAAGTCTCTTTTATTTTGGGTGTACTGTGCAATATAAATAATGAAATGGAGCCCGTAATTGGGGGTTCTTGGTAATTAGGACCAGGCTGTCAGCTAGTGAAGTTGCCTCAGTCTGATGGCGCTGCAGCTAGGGCAGTAATTACTATTATCTATGGGGGTTGTTGACACAACAATATTCCTATTCTTAACCAGGACAGTGGGCCTTATGTTTACTGTCCCCATTTTTTTTTAGAGGTTCAGCTGCAACCATGTTACAGACAACAAACTTGAAGTAATTTGGTCATTGTCTGTAGAGGGGCTAACACCAAGCTTCTGCTGTCAATAGAAAGGGAGACCGCTGTCCTTGAATTTTCTGCTCGCTGACTGTGTGAAGAGCTCGTCCATATTTTCATTAGTCAAACAGTTTGACTTTTTTCCCCGCAAGCGGTGTGACGCCCAACCATAAACAGCATTATCAACCATCTCAGCAGGTTTTCTAATACCCCTGTAATCCTGTCATTTCATTCATGGATACCGCCGGGGTTATTCTGGGCTTGGAGCATATCTGCTCGCCTGTCTCTGCTCCTCTGTGTGAGAGATTGGATTCCCCAACTTCCCTCCCGCTTCCATATTGCCACACACACTGACGCATGCACACAAGGACACGTATGTGTATGTCCAAGTGTTTGCTCATCTCTCGTCAGATCCGCATGGTGTAAATGGGCTGGTCAGACCACATGATGTATAGGTATGGAGGACAATGGCATGGTATACTCCATATAGGGGATGAGTCCTACTTGCGGATAATAACTTGGCCTTGCTCAAGTGAAATTCTGTTCATCAGGCTCTAGACTTACAAGCACAGCATTTACCCCTTGTGATGGGAAAAAAAAAAAAAAAAGTGAATGGCCTCAACACCACGGTACCCAGGTGACATTTCCCCTTCCTGCTATCATGCAGAGTAATAAACCTGCCGGAGACTGCTATGACTTTACTCAAGACTGTGTGGAGTGTGATTATTGGATGAGTAAAAAAGACAGTGAGGTTGAGCAAAGGGTAGATGAGTTTTTGCTTTCACCTATGCTGTAACACACAACAAGCAAATTGCACCAGTTCTGAATTAAACATGTGGCACCTCATAGCTCGGAGCTTGATGGACATTCAAACATATTGCAAAGCAGAGAAATGGCTTTTTAAGTAGCCTATTTATGGTGAAGATATTGTATTCATTTTATTATAATAAAACACGCATTGCACTCTGAGTGAACGGCATGGGGAGGTGAGGCCAGCAGAGTGCAGCTCAATGTAATAATAACAACTGTGCGACTCCTCTAAATGAGGCACAGGAAAGAGCGGGTTCCTGTAGATATTAGTTTCCTTTGTCGGGGTGCTCAGATCTGGTGATATGCTTCGTGAGGAGTAATAAAGAAATATATCTGTTTTTATTGTGCCTTGGCGACAGAGTTATGTTTAGAGCTAGTATAAAGAGCTGGAACATGGTGTAAAATGATATTATGGCCCATTAGGTGGGGGCCCGAGCTAAGCGTCGCTAGCGGTAACCGAGGACTGGGGGTAATGGGGCCGCAGCGTATTGTCTGTGATCTGCTCTTTCACTTCTCTCTGATTGAATCGTCTACATCACTGGCACTCCATCTCCCGGGGAACTGGAGTAGACAAGGTGATTTTGGCTGAAGACATCACTCTGTCAAACCTGTGAGATAAGAGAATAGGTTGGGAGAATGGAAAGAGATGCGTTGTGAAATGTAAGGGAAAGGTGGTGTTCAGGGATTATAGCTCGATTGGTGTTTAGAGCGAACCAATCCCAAAGTGTACACTTGTTTTATTGTGGAGTTGAAATTATCTTTCAAAGGCTCTTGCTGCAAAACTAAACTAAACATTTTTTTC
The DNA here is from genome assembly GCA_900302745.1 of Parablennius parvicornis. NCBI lineage: Eukaryota > Metazoa > Chordata > Actinopteri > Blenniiformes > Blenniidae > Parablennius > Parablennius parvicornis. The sequence goes on from OMNM01007598.1 coordinate 7,101, forward strand.
ACTGGAGAGAGAGAAAAACCTCGCTCCCTCCCCTTTGAGCTGAAGCCTACTTATGCTGCAGTACATCTTTAATAGTTTGTTGCCCTGAAGGTATTCCTCTCTCTCTATTCAGATTCTCTACAGAGCTGACCTTCCACTGAAGGGGCTTTCCCCCGTGGGTAACGATGGGAGGGGTTAGGATCACATTAAGGTGCTGATCCGTCTGGCAGAACTTTAACTTGCTGTTCCCTCAGGACGCTCTCCCGCTCAACATACTGTAAGGGAGGGTCTGCAGTGGGAGGAGAAGCCATAAATTAGCATACCTGGCTTCTCAGGGGTCTCATGCTCGAGGGCCATTTACACTCAGCACACTCTTTTAAACTCAGCTTCACCTCCATCTCGTGTCACACAACACCATCCCTGTTGTGAGGTGAGTGGGGAAGGCATTGTGTTGAGTGGCGTAGTTTATCTGTTGTCCCGCGCTGCCAGTATGGGGGCTCGGGAAGTAATGTGAACCAAGCAGGAGAAGAATTCCAGGCATCCTGAATGGAACCAGATGTGTGTGTGTGTCTGTGTATCTTGGTTTTCTTGTTTCTCACTCACTTGCACGTAAGACACAAAGACGTGTGAATGTGCTTCTTTATTCAAACTTACACTCATACATCAAATCACAGAAAGTCTGCAGGGTATCCCGGCTTTCATAACGGAACAAGATGATACGATAAGAAATGAGATAAGCCAGAAATGACCGCTGCTGGCTTGTTTATGTTTGCATGGCGTGCCTGCCCAGCAGCTCTCTTCACTTCACATAGATTACTACTCTGACTGTTGCTTGCACATGTTTGTTCATTTGGGTGTGTAGAAACCCTGAGATGAGCAAGAAACACAAATCTCCATCTGCATTTTGAGACACTTTGGCACATTTAAACTGTCTCATCTTTTCATAAGGACTTATTTTACGTCTTAGTTTTGACTCTGATTCGAAAACAAAGAAAAATACCCCAGATAAAAGGTATAAAGCCAGGTATCTCTAACTTGACAGCAACTATAGAGGCAGTTATTTGTTTTTAGTACACTATAAATCACAGGCTGCTCCAACAGCAGCATTGGAGAATAAGATATGTCACACTAAGCCAGGATTTGTGGAACTGGATTGCCAATATGAAATGCATTAATGTAATTAATTATACCTGTGCTTTTAACATGTCAACATGCCTGCCAAGAAAAAGTCCACTTTTTAGCACCACAAATTATAAGCAATGATGAATAACCTGATAGCCCTTCAGGAGCAAAGCCAACACAATCTGATCACACCTTGGTGGGCAATCCACCCCCTCTACATTAGCAGACAGGACATGAGCCAAACAAACAAGTAGAAATCTCCAAAACTTTTCTCATTGTGCTCAAGTTTTTCTTCAGCAAATGATGATCAGGCTGACATTTGTTTGGGTTTTAACTTGATTTTTCAGCTAAGTTGAAGGGAGCTTTTTTTTTATTGTGGGTGTAAAAATCTCACTGTCACCCACGTTGCCCCGTCTTTTCAGTGGTTTACCGAGACATCCTGCATTACAAGACCAATCATACCTCCTTAGCTCTAATCCTCCATCTCAACAAGCCAACAAAAGCACCAAGTACTGGGTGTTTAAAGGGTAAATGAGGGTGCGTCGTGGCATTTTTCAGATTACAGGGCTCTGCCAGAGCTGTTTCTGCCACCTACCACCAAAAAGAAATTGTTTGAAGCCACAAAACATATTCAGAAGATAAACTGAGGAAGAATACAGCTCATGAATTTGTATCTATATTTTTGCATGTGACAAAATGCAGTGCCTACAAAACTATTTTAGATTATATTTAGGATGTCTCAGAACTATTGTTAAGGAGAATTGAAGCTGTTTTTAGCTTCTATAGCGGTTGTACATTTTAAAGTCCTTTTTGATAGATTGAGCCACAATCTACCTATTTTATTCATTTTGCATTTTTTTCCCTTTCCTAATTTAGCCAGTGTTTTAGTCATCCTTGTAGTCACAATTGTAAAAAAAACTTTTGCCATGTTGACTCTGGCACATTTGAACTGTTTTTCTAATCATTATGGCTTTTTATTGTCCGTTTCTACCTTTTGTAGTTTTTTTAAATGTTTTTTGTCAATTTACCAACTTAAGCTATATTGCTGATCTTTCCTTTTAAGCATTTTTTTAATCAATTCATCATCCCTTTTTAGCCAGGATATATGAGTCTTCATGAAAATGAGTGTACTCTGCAAATTAAATAAGAACCAGAATCAGGTTTATTGGCCATGTATGTTTTACAAGCAAGGAATTTGACTTTGTAAACTGTGCCCTCTTTGTACAATATATACATTAAGTATTAACAATACCAAAGAAAAAAAAAGCAAATAGAGACTATAATGTACAAGTCTGAGTGAGGTGATAGTGTAGTGTAAGTGAGTAGTGCAAAAAAAAAAAAAGATGAAGTAACGTGAGTTAGTCAGCTTCCAGTATTTACATTATAGTGTGCAAATGAAGTGCGTATAGTACATTCACTGTGACAATTGTTTCGGGTTATTTCGCAGTGGCAGGTCTGACCTTCTGTTACTATGTAGTGTTCATCAGAGTGACAGCCTAGGGGAAAAAACTGTTCTTATGACAGGTTGTGTTGGCGTACAGTGACCTGTAATGAAAAAGATTAAGATAAACACGTTTTTTCACATATACAGTACATTTGTGAAAATTTACAACAGTGCAAAGAGGCTAAAGAGTCACAGGTTAGAGACCCCTACTCAAGCATGACTTGGAAGTCTACAGTCTGCAGTCCGCAGTCATAGACTAGGTGGTAATACCAATAAATGAAATTACTTGGCATCTTTACATCCACAGTGGGTAGATATAAAGATGTAATGTCCATTTTTATATAAAGTGCAATCTTGGCACTTGAAAAACCAGGAAAGGAGAATGAGCATATATGTCTGATTACCCTGTGACAAGTGTTTGTTCTTTGTAAAGTCACATGTTGATAGTTTCAAACTTCAAAAGCACTGTACGTGCGGGAAAATAGTTAACATCGCCAACTGGTTTCTGACATTACACGGACATTGCATAAGTCTTGACCCCCAAGGCTGTGAAAAGCTCTTAGACGGTTCTGCTAGCGACACAAAAGCTTTTCAAATTAATTCTACTTCCATAGTCTTGTTTCTCCTTCTTCTTGGCTGCACTATACCATCAAAGCAAGCGTTTTTTCGTGGGGTTTTTCGGACAAGAATGTGTGACTAAGTGTGTGCGTGCTTGTTGCCTGAACATGTAGGCCCGTATCAGCCATCACCACAGGAAATGACCAGACGTTTGCTTTGAAGTCCCAGCAGAGTTTTTCATTATTCCCTCTATCTCCGGAGACACGAGGCGACAGACCCGCCGTCCCTCCCCCTTTCAGACTCACTCTGCACTCACCCCTCTGCGGCCGCCCCACTCAGTGCTCTACCACCAAACGCCTGTTAGAATGCAGAACAAGCATCTATTAGCATAGAGAATGGGAGTGCTGGTTGCCACAGGGCACAAACCTCACTACCACCCCATCACTCCACACACCATACTTTGCCTGAAAGAGCTGAGAGGGCACGTGTAATTGCATTTTCTTCTCCCTGTGCAGAAAGTCAATGCAAGATACGGGGAATTCGAAGATTCCCCAACCATGGCCCATCCCTCTACTTCCCCCTTTCTCAGTTATTCCCACTTGCCTCACCGCACACCTCCACCCCCTGCAAACCTCTACTTCCTCTCCTTACGCTCGTAGCATGTTGAAATGTGTGGCGTGTGGAGATGAAATTAATTGGATCCAAGTGTAGAAGTGTTCAGCCCCCCGTGGTGTACTGCTGTGTGAGGTAGGATTGGCACACAATCACCAGAACTTGCTGCAAGACCGAGAATTGCTCTGCTGCCAGTTTTTTGCCAATCTGGTGCTTTCCTTCCAACTCAGAGTCTTACATGGAATCAAATCTCTTTGCACATGCACAGCACTACGTATCAGTCTTTTACAGACATGGAACAAAAAATCAGCAATATGTTTTTACACAGAGGTTCATACCATATATAAATGTACTTTTTTCTGAGCAGGGAGGCAGATGTGTTGTTTATCTTGCCAGTGGGGCGCATGCCAAGGCAGCATGCCTGGGTTGGGTGTGGTTGAAATCTGGGTTAGGAAATCCCTTGTTGAGGTTATTACATGCAGAAATGCTAATGAAGCTATTGCTCCAGTAATGGCATTACCGAATGGAAACACTAACCCACATATTCAAAATGAGCACTGCGATTTGCTGTGACAAAATTCTAATGACTAAATATTTAGTCGACGAACATCATACAATCTGGATCTTGTAAATGTTAATGCAAGAGTTTATGAGGAACAAAAACGGACTGAGCTTCAGTTTTGTTGTTCTAAGTAGCTTGTAAAAATAATTCTTTTCATTACAATTCCTATATTTATTACAACTTTTGCCAGTACATCATGTCAGTATTCAGTACTTAACATGAACTACAAAGTACGGTTCACCATTTGTTCATAATGATTTTCATAAATACATATTATGCTTTAATATAGAAATGCTTGCTGATGTTATGAGAGAATAAATAAACAGGCCTAAAAATCTGAAAAAGCAGTCCGTGGCATTGATTATATGAACATTTGTGAAAAACTTTAAGGTTTAATACTTGGCCATTCTTCACACAGATCCCGTTATGTGTGTGTCGTCTGTCTTGGAGTGTTATAAATGCTTCTGTTCTTCAAAAGGTTGCTGTTGGTTCCCTGCTTTGCTGTCTGATCGGTGCTGCGTGGCTGTGGCTTTTTGACTTCTCTGTTTGGCCTTCCTTCTCGCCCTGCTGCCAGGGTTTGTCTGATTTATGACAGTTTGGAGCTAATGGTACAGAACCAGGATTTGTGTCTGTGGTGTTGTGACTGGACCGGTGCCGCCTCATTGGCCTCCTCACTCCTCTTCATCTCCCTCTCACTCACACTCTCTCTCTCTTTCTCTGGATGTGGTGAGCGGTGAGTGACTCGGCTGTTGATCAGCATCTCCACGCTCTCAACTCTCATTCGTCTTCCCCCCCCTACTTCTTTTCCGCTACAGGAACCAGGCTGCTCGCTGGCAGGGGAGCCGCCTCACCTTCAGACAAGGCCATTAGACCTTGCCTCACCTTACATCCCTTTTCATTTCTCATGCTCCCCCCTGCCCACCTTTTCACTCATCCAAATATCCCTTCACTCTCTGTCCCTACATGTCGGCGCTCAAGATCAGGGCCAGTCTGCAAGGCATGCGGGGGGCCTGTATGTGGAACTGTGTTAATTAGCACGGGAATCTGAAGACGAAAGCCACGTTATGTACTGCCTCAACTCTCCCCCCTCCTCGCAAACCTGCTTGTTTCTCTCCGTCTTCTTCTCTCCCTATTTTTGTGTCTCTGGAGGTTGCTTCCATCATGCCGCTTGCGTCGCCAGGTTTGTGAAGGATGTCGCTGCCAGCTGTCTTTTCATGGACGGCTGCCAACCTCTTTCCATATCTTCCGTCCGTTGTCGTTTCCTCATTTATTCCCATTTCTCGCTCTCTTTCCTCCCCCCACCTTCCGCTGTTTATCTGTTAATGAACTCTGTGTCTCAAGCTCGTTCCCATTTTCCGGCCTTGTCACAGGGAGAGTTTTTGATTCGAATTTTTGGCGGGGGGGACTTTGGGGGTCACTCACTGGCACACTGGCACAGTCGTGCCAAGGTCAGGAAGAGCAGAGACCGTCGAGGTCAGCAGACAGTCTGTGTCCACCATTACCATGCCAACTCTGCAATCTGTGAGCAGTGTGTTAAGAGCAAAACACTCCATTTCCCTGTCGACCCAGTGAAGTTTGCCTGCTTCATTGGCCCAATAGAGGTCAAATGAGTATGGACAGACAAAGAGAGCTTTATATCCCATCGGAACGATGACAAACCCAATCGATGGGCAGTCTCTGCAAGGCCTTCCCGCTTTTCCAACAAGCCAAGCAACACATTTTCTGTGTGGAAGCCGTCCCGCTGTGACACTTTTGCCCCGATGGAGTTCTTTGCACTGTGGGCGAATTGCAGAATATTCCATCTGTGAGTTTCAGATATAAAGAGATAGTGAAAGACAGAGGCTGTGGGCACGACAGTCTGTTATTTTACAATGTGTCTAAGCCATTTCATATATACTTTTGAAAGCATGGCTAACATATCTCACACTGACTGCCTGCCTGATTCAATCAAAGGAAGGGGTGTGGGTCCTCCATGTGTCTGCTGACGTTTTCTGTCTGTATGGCTTCTTGTCCATCCAAGTGAATACATTTTTTTGTGCTTAAGATGCTGAGTAGCCCCGCCTCCTCTTGTGTGTGAGCTGTTAAGCGCTGCCCTTTATTTGACCCAGACCTCCTATGAGGTGTCATAGTGAGCCAAGTGTGAAACAGATGCATGCCACATAAATACACAAACCCCTCCTTTTTTGAAACTGAAACAATCACTCCCACATGCACAAACAAATGCACATAGAGCAAGTCTATCAGTTTTTTTGCTCATTCTGTAACTTTAGCTCTTGAGAATTCTGGTTCCATGAATGAAGCTGATTTGGCCCTTGATTATATCAATTAATCTACATTGGCAGTGCTTCATGAAGGACACACTAGGGAAGGCTAATTGTGTCTTTATACCAGATCCATATGAGAACTTCCATATAATTAGTAATACTGATCCAAATCTGAGGAAGTGCTTCAAGCTATCTTTTATGTCTCTGTTTTTGCTTTTGCTTATCTGCTTTGTTTTTGCATTATGTGCCTGTATTTTTCCTTTTACGCCCAAAGTACCCTCCCAGTAGTAATCCACCCTTGGTTTCTGAGGCTGTTGAGAATTGGATTTTTAAATATCCTTTCATTGATGAAGCCCTTTGATACCCTTGTTAAACTGAGCTGATTCCACCATTGAGGGAATTAGGGCCACTTTTGTACACTGAAGCTCCTTGGTGCCACGCAGTGCTGTGATAGTGCCTTCTCAGAGAAATAGAGGACAGAGGGGGGTGGGAGGGAGCGTCTCTCTGATCTTGTGCCTCTCTCAGAACCATCTGTCTGGTGCTGGCCCAACATTCTGTGCTGCCTAGTATTAGCACTTACAAATATATACATTTCACACATTTAGCTTTTGAGAGAAGTCATACCCCTCACTGCGATATGCTCGCCAGGAGATGGGAAGAGAGAACAGACTGGAGCCGGGCAGAGTTGTGGGAGTGATTGCCATTGCTTTAGTGATGGGAGGGGTGGAAAAGAGGTGTGTGTGTGTGTGTGTTTGGGGGGTGCAGACGATTGAAAGGATAATGGAATCAGGACGAGGGACTGGCTGTGTGATCAGGCCTTGCTGTATATCCCAGACTGACTAATGGAATATGTTTGTTTCCAGCAGCGTGATATCACAGCAAGCAACATTAACTCTGAGCACTGCCTGCCCGCTATACACGAATATGTATCCGTCTTCTCCTTCTACACATATATCCTGAAGCATGTATTAGCAACAGGTTTTGCATGGCATCGCTAACTTGCAAAGAAAACAAAACTCAAAGCTTTTCAGATCTTCTCTGAACACAAGTGTGCATTTAGTTTTTATTTATTCCGTGTTTGCCACATCATTGCTGCTATAAGAGATTGTGTTGCTCTGTTAGTTACAGATAGGGGTTTTAGAAGTTTGGGGGCACAAGCAAAGTGATATTCACAAATGCTAATATGTTACACGCAGCGTAGCTCCTTTCCTGTCAGTTGTCAGTGCTAGGTAAGCTTCTGAGTCGTACAGCAGGATGATTTGGTGTTAAGTCTGTCTGCCTTTTTTTTTTTTTAAGGAGATATCTTGGGGTGAGCAGCTTTTATCCAAGGCTTCCATTTCTCTTTAGAAGCTGGTGACTGACTCTCCCACCCCTCCTCCGCGGTTCCTCGCTGCTGTGAAATGGAATTGCTTTCTCGTTCGTTAAAGATTTTCTTGTCGCTGCCTCGTACTACTTCAGGAGTGAGATCACTTGAAATGGCTGAAAGTTCTCAAAACCACTGGAGAATTATGGTGTGGCAGGAGTGGTGGCGTGAGGGCTGTGGGAGGGGTGCTGTGGGTGAGGGGAGCCAACATAAATAAGGAAAATTACTTTTTTTCTAGTTTTCTGAATTAAATCTGTTTGGGTGGAGGGTTTGACAACACACAAATTATTTCAGGCAAGTTGTCGCTTTACATTAAAGCATGAAGTGGCCTGCTGGTGTAAGGCAAAGCAATCCCTCTTGTTGTTGCCATGGAAGCAGGTACGTTGTAGCATTGGTTACCAGTCATCTTGGTTGTGCCAAAACCACTGCCTACCTATACCCTATAGGCTTTTCTGAGGGTGAGCATCTGTGAGACCATCCATTCCTTTCTCTATGAACATTCAGACATTGATGATTGTGGTTAAAAAAAACTAAAACTGACATAAAGCCTAGCGTATGCCATACATGTAAAGTCTCACTGTAACAATTAAACAGCAGAGGATAATCTACACATGCTCAGAATAATCTCACTCTTCTTAAATTATGTTTTTCCAAACAGTGGATTGCAGTGAATAACCCTCCTGAACTTCCTCACATATCCCTTCATCTCCATTTCTGCTATTTTCTCCTCCACTTGCTCCTTCCCGCTCCACTCGAACTCTCATCATCACTCCCATCTGCCCCGAAACAACACAACTGTTCCTCACGTCTCACACCCGTGCCCCAGCACCCATGGTGTTGGCGTACCGGTGCAGTGCCGCTCCGTGGGTGTGTAGCGCCAATCTTAATCATATTGGGTGAGCACACCTGTGAAAACAGATGTCCGCCGGGGCCAGCATGCTGTTCCTCTTTAGGGAGGAGCGTCTGCGCATGGCTTTTTGCCACTCCTCCGCCCTCCCCCTCCTCCTGAACAGAGTTCCTCAGGTTCCCAGCGGGCGGGTCTGGCCCCGGCACCCAGACAGGAAGAGCCCGTGGCAGCATCAGGCTGGAGACAGGAAACGCCATACCCCAGGCTGTTACCCCCTGCTCTGTATATTTTAATACAAGTCCTGCTTAGAGATGATAATGGGAAGGTGTGATCAAAGCCAAACAGCTTTTCTGCCTCCAAACAGAACGGAGACAATGTGCTATATAACAACTTCTAAGGAAATTAAAAGCTGCTGCTATGATCATTAATCAATTTTAGTCCCTTTTCATGAAAAACACCAGGTGCTGACCTTTAACACGAATCTCTGAGGTTACAAGATGGATTTGTCATAACAGCAGGCTTACACTATTTGCCATATAGAAATGCATTAGTACTGGCATACTAATGCTGCCATACAATTAAGTGCTCTAAGATGGTATTAGTCAACACAATGTTGTGCTTGGTATAATTACATCCTTATCTGATAGAAAACATTGTTTCAGAGTGGGGCGGCACAGCTGTACTTTTGCCTGGGAGCGTTAGGAATAATGTATGTCGTTAAACTGGTTCGCCAGATAGCGGCTGATGCTAATGAGTTAAACAGACAGAATAATCTGTATTAGTGAATCTTAAAAAGGCAATAAACTCAACCCTATCCTTAGTGAGGAAGGCTTATACGATTTCTATCCAGCTGTGGTTTCTCATTTGCCTGCCTGAGACCCCGATCCATTTTATTCCAGCAAATCCTGCTGGCTTCCTCGCTTCACACAGGTTCTTCTCTCGAGCACCCCACTGCGAGACAGAGGTGGGCAAATCCTCAGCAGCCAGACTCTCACCTGATTTTGACAACCCGTGCCCACCCAGGCTCATAATATAAAGCGTTGTTTAAATTCTATTGTCAATAAATTAACCAATAGACTTTTTGGTATAAATCGCGTGGTTTCTAGTGATGTGTATAGTTATTAAGTCCTTTGAGATTTTTTTTTGCCACCTAAGCAAAGTGTAGGTGAGAAGATTATGTCTCTATTACTCTGGATAGTAGACAGAATTCACATCAACACTTTCTACTGTTCATATTACTGGGGGAGGCGGCCTAAATTCTGTAATGTGTGGGCTGACCAGTGGTATTAATCCAGTCTAGAGTGTGTGAGAATTAGATTTTCTAAGGTCTTCATCCGAGAAATTGCTGTTACAGCACCAATTATGTACTCTTTACTTGGCTTATCCTTGCCTAATATGACTCGTTTTGAGAGAAACAATTTGAAAGGGTATTTCTGAGTTTATGTATTAATTGCTTCTGCTGATGTTAAACAGCACACCACACAGTGTGCTAATACAGGAAAAAAAGTAAATAATTTTATTGACCTTGTCAATCATCATTAATCAACCTTTGCTTTAAATGCAAAACTAAAGATGATGATTGAAGACTCATTAAATATGACTGCTGGTAAATGTAATTTAATACATAGAGTAGACCAAGATATGTTAAAGCATGGCCAGATTGTGCTATCCCCCAGTTCCCTCAACTGTAACGCCGCCCATCTCAGTCCAAGTGGTAATTGTTCTTGTTGCACCCTCCCCGTTAAGCCCCCTGCCGTTCTCTCGGGAGCCCCACCCTGTGCTTTGAAAATAACTGTTATAGAGAAGTCCTGTTCTTTTATTTAAAATTATAGCACTTCAGCATCAACCATTAAAAACTGTCTTGTTGCCTTTGTTGGCATTTTATTTACTGTCAAGTAAGTGAAATAAATCACTTCAGTTTAAAAAAAATAGGCCAGGCACTCACAGTCACATCATCTTCTGCAGCTTTTTATTGTTTATTTGGAAACCGGTCCTGTAATTTGCCACTGGCTCAAACTCTGCCCGCAACGATGACTCTTATTAGAAAAGAGGAAGGGAAACATTTCATTACCAACCTCCCCTTAGTCAAATATCTCTGCTCAAATGTGGCTCATGAAAATTTTAATTATCATAAACAATTCAGCGAAAGTCTGCTGTGGTGTAGATGGTAACCATCTACATTGCATAATACAGCGTGATATAATTTTTTTAATGATTTGTGTGAGCTGACCCTTTAACAGCCTGTGGATTGAGGCACATGGCAGCCCAGGGACTGGCTCCATACCCTCCATCCCTGTTTTCCAGCCTGCATCCACTGCTCTGTCCAACCAGCATTGATCGAGCCTCTTATCTCCACTCCGATCCCTGTGTTATTTCAGGAGCATAGGGATTGCTTAATGATCTATTGACCTGATCTATTGATCCGTACAGTCAACCACAATGGACCTTCCACTAAAGAGGAGCCTGTAGGGCACGCACTCCTCTCTTGTACGGTCGTACTCATCTCCTGCCCTTCCACCTCCCCGGCAACTAATCTCCATCCTCTTTGGCTCCCTGTGTTACCCCACAGCGAATAGATCCCAGCATGCTCTAAGCATGTGGCTGTAAAGTGGTTGACATAATTTTGCAACCAAACAGCGCTGTTCCTAAGATAATTGCCGATGACTTGGCCCCTATAAATCCTCTCACTGTTGTTATTTATCTTCATGTCTTGTGTGCAGGAGTTGCTGACTTAGACTTGGTTAGCCACATATCTGGTTTGTTTGTAGTGAGATTGCCTTATTTGAACTGTGATTTCTACGCCCCTCACAATGCACTTGCTCCATGAGTGAATCAAAAACAAGGCAGCTGACTAAGATAAACTTAAAATGCGACAATGCATTGCTAGGTTTTACCCTGCTTGGATCACCCATGTTTGACATAAGCTTCTGGCTCTAACAAGGTAAACAAAAGGAAATCAGATAGCTTTGTGACCCTATTTATAGGCTTCCTGGTATACATACAAGTTTACCTACACAAAGTCGAACAAATGTGAAGAAACCACTTGCACATCACTGACACATCTGATTGGATCTTGCTCCCTGTCTTATTTGCACTGTGGCACCTTTGAACGTGACTGCAGTTGTTGAGCTTGTCATGGGTGAGATCCCTTTGGATTTGCAAGACACAAATAAATGACTTTCCATGTGTATAATGCCTTTGTGGGATTTTGACCAGCGCCTTTGTGATTGTATTTTTCTGCCACCAGCGCAGCTTAAAGATGGCAGGCATGGTTGGTTGGCGTGCCTGCTTGTCTATGACGGCTTCAAGCTATTTCCATTAAATTTGATATGGATTTTTTTTCACGGCCCAAAAACAATGATTTATAATCAAAATTTTCTTGCTTTTTATCTTGTGCCAAAATCTAGTTGAAAGTTCTTTTCATAACCAACACTTCAGGTGCTGACAAGGCATTTTTTGTTTAAAAGCTCTCTTTCACAATATTAATGAAGTCTGCATTTGAAGCCTAGATAAACTTTTTCTAATTTACTGATGTTGCGTTAGTGGTTCTCCAGAAAATATTCAGTTTACCCTGAGCTGCATTTTACGTCATTTAATCGTTCTTGGATTGCCTTTTTGTTGCTCAGGTTTAGTTGCCACGGAGTGATGCACCGCAAAATAAATTAGTCTAAACGAGTGGCTGGGGTCCAACACAGCCTGTGCTCAGTTTTGTGTGCTAGGATAAAGTGCTGCAGAAATTAGTGTCAAAGAAGTTTGCATATTTTGCATTTAAGAGCCCTGTATTATGAAGGGAAAGGATTTTTTCCATAGGTCTTTGTTCTGTAGCCCTAAATATAGTTATTGGTTAGCACAAGGAAAGAACATTTGTTAGTTTATTACTACAACATAATCATTGATGCCTTGTAAACACGGGCTGTAGCTACAAAATTGGCTACCTGAAACTCCTGAAGACATTACATCACCTGACATGGGCTATTATATCTTTAGAATATATTTTTCTTTTTGACATTTGGCCTTGCAGGAAATTCTAATTCATGCTTTAATTTTAAAATGAGGAACATAAATCATATTTTGCTTAAATTATGCTTTTTTACATTGTACTTTTTTTGTCAAATATTAAACTTGTATTAGGTTTATGTACCTGAATTATAACTGTAATTCTCACACACACCTTTGTGTTACTTAACTTGGTTTTACTAAGATCCAAAAGCCAGTGGGACTATTTTTTTCTCGCTTTTTCTCCAAGCAACTGAGGTGATGAACTTTATTCTTTCCTTAAGCAAATATGTCATCCCTGTAGCACTTTGTTGCACAATTTAGTAATTTAAATGCTAATGTAAGAACAACTGATCAAAAGCCTTACACCTGTAATTACCTTTTGTTCTTAGATTAGTTTCAGGATGAGCCGTCAGTTGAATAACTGTTAATTTGTAAGGTCATCGGTAGAATAGCCAGTGTGCTTGTTGTTTGCTTTGTATTTTGATGTGTAATTAACACCAGAGCCTCTGAGGTTCAGCAGCAGTGGTTTTAGGCTCTTGTTTCATCACAAACTTTCACTCTTCATTTTTTATTAACCTGACCCAGCGCTGTTATTGTTCATAGTCATTAAGAGTTGAAAGGAGGCATCACACCTTTGCAGAGGGTCACGTTAATTATGGTTGAAAAAGAAACTTCACCTCAGTCGTCTGTAATGTGTGAACAGCATTATTATGACTGTTCCAATGTGCTCAATGGATGACTTTGCCTTTCTCCTGCAAATATGGTTTTCTGAATCCCAACTGCAGTAGATTTTATGTAGCGCTATGACACTAGGAGTACATGCATCACTTTTTGACATGAGGTCACGCACGCTGATTGCAAGTGGTGAACAGTGGCACGACCGGGTGCACCGATTCCTCGGTGCGATAGTGAATGGTGACACACCGTATGTGGCATTATGAAATTAATGTGGCTGCGATCGATATCGGTCGACTTTCAAGCAGCTCAATTTTACACTTGCTGCAGGGAACAGATGGTACTCGCTGATAACGTTGCTGGGGGTGGATCCATGGCAGAGGAGATACAGAGAGGAGAGACTGGATCCTCCCCCAGTAGAGGAGAGAGGAGAAAAGAGGTTAAGATGCTGTGTAATACTTATTCACATCACCTGTATGGATGAATAATTCCCTAATCAGATTTATGTAATGAATAGTTAATTGCACATCAGCTCCTGGTGGTTATATACACAACAGAAAACCCCCTTGAAGCTCGGCATTCATTTACACATAAACTGCAGCATCAGTTGCCGCGCGAAGTGTTGTTGGAACACCTCTGCTGCTATCATTAACATCAATGCTTTATGTGTCTGGAGGGCATAAATTTGTGTTCACGCTATGTTCGATGGAAAAACATTTCAGTGGCACTCACATATTAAAATACACCCACAGGCACGCCGATGCCTCATCAGCAGAAATGCTTTATGTTTTGCTTTTTGCTTTCTAGGGCTACGGTGGTACCTGTGGATGAATTTATGGGTGCAGAAATCTGCCTGGTGTATAATTGATCTGCCTTGGCATTGCACTGAGAGGACCAGGTATCTGTTAGAAAATAGGCCCTGCATCTGCACCTCGTAAATCTCTCAGTTGTGTCAGGTTGAATCTCCTCAAACTACATGTCCTGAGGGAATCGGTGAATGAGACAAGCGCCCAGTGTTGAAAAGCATGTTATTGGAGTCCATTCCTGCTCTGGGATTCCTTTTGGGCCCCTGTGATTACAGTGCCTCAGCCAAGCTGTGTTTGTGTGCGTGCCTGTCACCAAGGGTGTGTGCGTATGTACTGGTGTGTGCCTGTGTGCATTTCTGTCTGTATGCGAAAGCATGTTCCCCACCAAATTTGGTGAACGCGCGCCTGCTGTTGCTGCTGTGACTGGCTTGGAGCTGAAATCAGGGCTGAGAGAAGGATCAGAATTCTTAAAACAAGTCTGGGCACATCTGGTTGTGATTGGCAGAAGAAAAAAGGGCTCTTGTGTTCTGGGAACTGGCAGCAAAAGTCTGACCCAACCCAGTATAACTCAGCCCAGTACAGTACAGAACCAGCCAGCACAGGGAAGTGAAAAAAAATACACACCAACTGCAGAACTTCTCCCTTTCACCCCTCCCTACTTATCCCAGCTCTTGGCCAATTCTCATAATCCCACAGTAAAGCCCCTGGCAGCATTTTTTTATAAACAGTGTTCAGAGCTTTGCCATTCCTTCCATTTCAATTTAGAAAAAAAAAAAAAAGTAGGAGCAGCCATGAGCCAGGTAGACCCAAAGCTCCATTACTATTGGCGGCCACTCTTGTGTCTAGGATAATGATGCCCCCGGGGGGTAAGCGTGCGTCTGAATGTCTGTTTGCTCATCTTGCTACCATAGTTGAAGCCATGAGAAATGAAAATTGCTATGGGCAAGCGGTATATCGAAAGACTTTTCATGGCGGGTGCTAAAGTGGGTTATTCTTCCATCTGTTTGCTTTTAAAGTGAAAGGTGGGGAGGTCTTAACATAGTTTGTGTGTAAAGGACAGCAAGACAGAAAGGACCACTCCCTCCCCCTTCTCCTCCTTCAACCAAGCGTAACTGAGAACAGTGGCAATTAAAAAGTGATGCCAGCGTTTACAGCGGCTGCCTCGAGCCATTGTTTGTCCTGCCTACTCTCATCATGCTCATTATTTGGACCAGCGTTTTTACCTGTGGCACGTCGCTATGCTGCTGGTTGAGGAGATAGCCCTGCTGGCTTCTCCCTGGTGGCTGCAGCAGAAAACAAGCTCTGTCACCTCATGAATTCAGCTCTAATTCAAATGGAGCGTGTGCGTTTAGCCTTGTGAACCTCCAGCCCTCTGCTTGGACCTGGAGACAGTTAAAGTCCAGTTCCAACTACAGGGAGAATATCATGGCTTCTGTTGTTGTGCCTTTAGTGCTGCAGGGACTATTTGCCGTCCTTATTAAGCAGGCTGACTTGTGACTGGGCAGCCAGCCTGGCTGTGTGGGTATTCTCTATGTGCATGACACTGCTCAGTTTTGGATGCACATGTGTGTCTGCATGTGTGTGGGGGCAGGCAGGACGCCTCAGGCGGAATACTAAAGCCAGAGAACTACTGGTGTTTCCACACATGCCACAGATCCAGTGACCCTCACCAGCATAATGACTGCGGGGTTAATTCCCGGGGAGTGGCTCGGCACTCGGAGGGGAGAGAGGAGAAGGAGTGTGGCGAGGAGGGCAGCGCAGCAGGCCCCGGCTATACAATGTGCTAAAGCTCTTATTCTTCATGTAACACAGAGTGATATGTTTCTATCCCATCCTTTCTGATGGGATTTAGCAAGCTGCCAATAATCCACTGGCGTTGCAAGGAGCATCTCCCTCCCTCCCTTTCTCTGTGTCTGTTTCTCATTCTCATGGATTTCTAAACCTAAAAATAATTTCACCACAAATGGGTAAAAAGCTGAGAGGGTGGGGGGTTGTTTGTCTTTCTTTCTTTTTTTTTTTTTTATCCTGAAATCATGGCTGAAATGTTTGAGGGAGGGTTGTGCTGGCACATAGCAAGGAGTGGAATTACACAGTGACAATCTCCTACTCCATCTCAGAGGCACTGTAAGATGAGGCGAAAATGCCCATTCCCCCGCTGCATTAAGTGATTTGCAGGGCAGAATTTGAGGGGGATTTGAGCACATGAGGAATCATCCATTTGCATGACATTTTCCTTCTCAAGAGGGAAGGAGGTGTTAAGAGCCGTTACCATTTTCTCCTGTTGGGGAAATTGTTCTCATAAATAATGTTTTCAAATGAAACTGCAGTTACCACGTGCACAGGAATGTCCCTGAATAATACCTCCAAGGCCTGTTTGCCCTGCTTGCATCTTAGTGTATTTACTTTGCAGTGTAAATCATTAGGACTGAGTTGCTGCGCTAACACCGTCCATTAGTATTCAAAGTGCACAGTAATGAGATGGAAAAAGTAGAAATGGAAAGCAGTGTGAAAAACCTCCATTGGATTTGGCCCGCTCATATTTCCAGCTGCTCTCTCAAAAATCCCAAAGTCCTCTATGCCGTGGCTGTGGTTTATGTTTTGTGTTGTACATTGATGAAAAAGCTGCCAGTTTGACTGTAATCTGAAAAGGAAAAAAAAAAGGTGTGTCTTTTTGCGTGCAGATGTGGAGCGCAATATCTGCACACTCCGTTGTTACATAATGATGAGATATTGAGTGTGTGACCTGGTACCACTTTATCTCGCCCTGCACAGATTGCATTCCATAATCTAATGAGACAGATATTCTTTAATGGAAATCCTGGACAGGGTCATGATTGCCGTGATAAAACTTAAGGTCACACTTCACATTATACAAGGCTGGCATGCATATATGAGTAATAAGCAAGGTTGTTATTGCTGCTGAGAACATACTGTAATCTTACATCTCATTATGTTATTCCTTTGCTTATTAAAAAAAAAAAAAAAAAAGCTGAAAACGTTGGTGCTGACAGTCGTGGTGCAGTGACAGAAACCCTGTCACTAAGTAATTGCTAATAAATCAGTGCATTATGAATA
This sequence comes from Parablennius parvicornis, assembly GCA_900302745.1. Taxonomy (NCBI): domain Eukaryota; kingdom Metazoa; phylum Chordata; class Actinopteri; order Blenniiformes; family Blenniidae; genus Parablennius; species Parablennius parvicornis. The sequence goes on from OMNM01007598.1 coordinate 24,407, forward strand.
AGTGAGGGGACAGAGAGGCATGGTTCAGCACAAACAAGTACAATATTCAGAAAGTGGCGGATGTGGCTGCTGTAAAATGTGAGACGAATGTATTAAAATTGGTCATACAAATGAGGTCAGTCCACTTTCTGGCAGGGGCTGGGTGTTCGTTCTTGAAATATGAGGTCCAAGTAATTCAGACATCACATAAAGTACGTGCAAGCAGTGTTTGTGCAGTGTGCAGAACACGTGCAGAAACAAGCGTATAGAGAGGCTCACTAGACTTGGGAGTTTACTGCAGCTGGCTGAAGATTAAAAGCCTTATTGCCATAAGCGAGTCGTGGACATTTGGCCTGGGCCTTCGCTAGCTTTGGCACAGTGTGGGACTTTCCACTCCCTCCAAAACAAAAGCAACAAAAAATGGAAAGCTTGAGTAAATATTTTTTCTTTCCCAAAAAAACCTTTGTCTTACGGTAATCCTAGATGAGCATTCTCCCAACGTCACAAGCATGTTTGGGAAACATTCTTTTGTTTTTGCTTTTATTTAATTCATTGTTTGGGAAAGCAGGCCTGCTACATTATGCAAAATTTTAGGGTTAGTTGGTAATTGATCGAAAGTGTGGCTTCCAAAACAAAGATGAACGTGGTTAGAAAAGTGGAGGCAAACAGCATCACATGTAAAGTAAATGTCACCACAAACTGCTGCATCAGATCAGAATAAATTCCTCCAGTGGAGCAAGAGCGAGCCAGAGATGCTGCAACAACAATACCATCAAGTGAAAAAAGTCGTCTCGCCAGACGGTGAATCATCTTAATTGATGATCAACAACATAAACAGTGGGCTTTAATTATGCCCCCATGAAAATAAATAGAGACAAACTACACGAGCTATACAGCTGGAGAGAGACAAGAAGAGTGATTGTAAGGGGAGAATTACTGGGAGATTTGCTTTGCATTCCGTTGGCGCCTTTCGAGGGCTACTTTTGGTTTTGGCTCAGTGTGGCCAACCCCGAAGAGTTGAGAAAGTTTTTGGTTTGGGTATTTGGAGTCAGAAGCCACATCTACCCCCAACTTCTCTCTGTTTCTGTCAGCTTCTGAGTAGTTTCGCTCTCTTTGTCCCTCACTCACATTATTCGATTTGCTGAGGGGGGTTTGTATGCTTCACGGCATTGAGGGAACCCAGCTGCACAGATGTGTCGCTTGGCTGGCAGTTTTTAGCATTTGCCTGGAGCAGCCACCCCTTCAGGACCACCGGCCCTGATGAAGAGCTGCAGAGGCTCCATTTGGCAGCTTCTCATTCGACATGAGACTTCTGTTCCCAGACATCACTCCCTCCCCCTTTCCCAATGTCTCTCATCCCGAGTGTTTCTTTGAAACAAGCAAAGCTGCCAGGAGGGTGAATTCATCATCGCTTTTGGCCCAGGGCGCTACATTTAACGTTAGCGCCCAAATGGAAAAACGTGCACAGCACAACAAGAGACATCAGGACCCTCTCCTCTCTCCATCGTCCACAGAAAATCTGAGAGAGGAGCACTCTGCCTGCCCTTTCCTGTTGATTATCCATCACCCCGGAGCTTGTTGAAAAATCATTTACTGTACACGGCGGTGATTGACGATTCAAAAAGGGAGTCTGCATGGCCGTCTCATCAGTCCACCCCCAAAGACGTAATACTCTCCCTCAGAGGACAGACCTACATGCGAACACATTCCCAACACAATCTCAAATTGTTTCCAGCGATGTGACACTGAAAGTTCAAGAGAGGCTGGCGGGCCATTGTAGGCACAAAACCTCACAGTTTCAGTCGTTAACACCCCTGGAGAAATGTTGCTCTTGTCACTCTTTGTCAGATCCTCTCTCAGAAATCCACACCTAACACAAGGCGGTACAGTTGACCTGTTTGGTTCAGTGAAGCGACATCCATCACAGGAAAAGAAACAGAACCGAGGCTAAAGATAAATGGTTTGTTTTCCCCGTCTTTACCAAATGGAAACCATGTTGACCACTGCTCAGTGACCTAATACTGAGGAGTAATTTGGTCCGAGGCAGAAAAGCCTTTGCCTGATGTAGTGCAGGGAGGGGGCTGTGAAGTCGTCTAATCTGACCTTGGAGTAGGTTTGAGTTTGCTGTAACGTTTACTGGTGGGTTTATACAATGTTATGCGGATTAGGTGGAAACTTCTGGAGAATCCTTTCTAATCCACAGTTCCTCCTGATCAAAGGAAGCCAGATAGCTCTGACTTGAACTTACTTTTTCTCCCCACTGTATTTTCTTTCTTTATATCCCATCTGCACTGTTGATTCAAATATGCACTTTGCCCCAGTCTTGTCTGATTGTGCACCGAGGATGTGGGGGCTCAGATAGGGGAAGAGAAATTGGACTGGGAATATCTTTTGTGTGGTAGGTGCTTTCCCTGAAAATGTAATTGGCTGGAATGGTGAATTGGTGGAAGAAAAAAAAGAAAAAGCCCATGGTCGGTCATATGTGTGAGTTATGTGAAGGTTCAATTGACTTCAGGACTTTTCTACATCTGCTCTGTCACGCTTCCTCCTTAATTTTCCAGGGCTGTTGTTTTCCTCTTCTCAATAAGCACATACACCCAATTTATTCCAATCAAAATTTAAATTTGTTTATGTTGCTCAGAATCACACATACGCCTCAGGGGTTTTAGAATGTGCACAGAATACAATAGATGTCTAATCTCAGACCGTGAACATAGAATTACCAATTATTGTTGCTAAAACTGTTCTCATGGCTGATTATTTGTGGCATCTTTTATGTTGCTCTCTGTATTTATTGAACACTTAGCTTTTTGGCTAAAGGTCAAATTGTTATGTGAAGTGATCCAGTTGATCCAGTTGTTCTGTTGGCGCTTGGCTTCAACCAATACTTGGCTTTAAACAGTGTCAACACCAGTAGTTGAGACCAAATATCTTTCATTTTTACAAATTCTTATCACTTATTGGCTATTGTCACAAACTGATTTGATGTTTACAGCAATAAAGGTGACCACGGAATAGAGTGCATAAAATCCCAGGAAATAATTGAAACTCAATGAGAACATAAAGACTGATCCAATTGAAATTGATTGAAAACATTGTAGGTTTCATGTAGTGTGTTTTTCAACAAGAAATCCTACTGAGTTCAAAAGAGTGATAAGCATAAATCAATGTACTCGCACACACACAAAAAAAAAAACGATTGTGTTTGTCCAAGTATAAGTAGGTATAGCACAAGTGTAACATACATTTTCAAGTATTTTTGTTTCACGAAGTCTGATTTTTAGACCATGTTTACATGTTTTCATGTGAAATTGCAAAACGTCTCTCGCATTTTGGGAGTGTGTTTACACGACCTTGCTCACAGCCACTGAAAATGCAATGTTTTGACAATGGCTAACAAGATGGAACTTTAAAAAAAAAAAAAAACCTGAATCCATCTTTGTGTAGATGTGGGTGAATGCAACTTTTCTGAAATACTGCTACTGTGCATGTGCACCATGGCCGTAATAAATAGTTCTTCTGCACGTGTGCAAATAGATGGACAATAACAACAATGGCGGCAGCAATCCAACTTGGTCATTGGTCAATGTCAATGTGTTTGACATTGTTAATGTTTATCCTGTATCGTTCTCTGCACTCGTGTGAAGGTTCATTGCAAAAACAAACAACAGCACCAACTAGTAGCCCAACATGAATACTACATAATTTTCAGTATTTCTGCCATTTCCCTGTGAATGGACGTCATTTCAAAATATTGCTGTTTAAACGGGAAACCTTTCTGAAACAAAAACGTTTGTCACATAAGCGGGACTGTTACTGTGCATAGGGACACTAGGACATGTTTCACTTTACAGGAATTTTCAAAAAGAGCCAAGAAGCTCGAGAGGTCATCGTTGTTCAAATGAACAGCCGCAACATTGTGGTTCAAACTGGGCCTGAGATGAGCTCACTGATCAACATCAGCAGGTATTTCTGTGGCAAGCCTGGCTTGGGGCATCACAGTTATTTATTTTCCTTTATTCAACTGAAGCAGCTCTTTAATACCATTCAGATTAACAGATTTATAAATGCATACATTATTATAGATCAATCGCAAGGTTAGTGAACTTTCCGCCTTCTCTAAAACAGCTGTTGCTCTGAGTTCAGATATCAATGGGTTGTTAACAAGGAGACTTTTCCCCTCATCCTCTCAGTAATGGTTTATTTTGAATAACCATTTGAGCTGTGGAGAGGTAAAATATTCCACTGTTTCATTAAAAAATGCAAAGACTGGAGTCAAAAGTCAAAAATGAATATACTGTAACATTGTGTGGGTGAGGTTTTGTTATTTATTTTAATTGTCTCTTTCTTCTCGATACACATAATTATTTTTGAAAGGCTTTTTTCTCCTGACCCCTTGGTTTAGAACAATACTATTGTTTTTTCCACCAGCTATAACCTTAAAATGACATTTGCGTGCCATTGTGCCAGTGTCTCCATCCCAAAATGTGCTATGTAACATTATTCAATCAGCCAGAAAGAAAACATTTAAAACTACAGGAAAGTTTCAACTTGTTACTTTTAATGCAATATTTTCACGCAGTGATATTAACTGTGAGGGTGAACGGTGGTCTAGTGATTTCCACTGTTACGCTGAGAAATACATAGATTTGATTCTCGACCGAGCCATTTGGTGTGCGTGCATTGTTTCTTTATTTATTTATTTATTTTGGTTGGTATACTAGGAGGTTGGTTCCTCCGATAGTTCATCAACATGAGTGTGAGGTTAACAGATGACCATAAAATGTCTGTCATTGGGAACTTGAGCGTGTTGTTGTCTGTCTCTCAGTATTGGGATCAGCTCCAGTGCTCCATGACCCGCAATTTGATGGAGCAGAATTTGATATGGACGGATGGTATTTGCAGGTTAGGACTTGCTGGGTGAAATGTGGTTTGCAGCAGGTGGTTATGCTTTCGTCTCGTCTGTTCATCCCCTCTGGTGAATAATTTTTACTTCATAATTAACACTATATTACCAGCAAAGTGGACAAAAATTGTCAAAGGTATTTGAAATAACTGCCAACTCTCCCACAACTAACTTGAATCTCGCCCTCACGCTGCACGCAAATTATGGCTGAATTCCAGGTTTCCTGACATTTTCAAATAATCTACATTGTTGTCAACGGCTGATTGACAGGCGATAATTGGCATGTGCTAGTTGAAGATAAACATAGATTAAGTCTCTGCAGCAGATGCTGATTCTTGAAGTAATTATTGTGCTCATCATTACATTTAATATATATATTATTATTGGACATAAAGTTTTACTTTTTTAAACCACTTTATGTGATTGACTTACTCTCTAATCTAAATTCCTTTCTTCTTCATCTGACGCCCACTCGGCCTCATTACTACGTCAGTCTTTGTATTCGACACAAAATTTGACTTCAGAAGATCACTAATTTACCGAACTGTGTTTCCATCATTTGTTCAGTCTATTAACACGGTTATATTGAGACAATACAAATAATAAACTGGAAACAGACAATATATGAGAAGATAGTAAAACAATGAAAGGTTTCCTGAACTGATTCAAAAATACCTTTAATAAAAGCACTGCTGAATTCAGATATTAATTAACAATATGTGTTTAATTTAGTTTTTGACACTGTAAACTATGCCAAAAAATATGCCAGTAAATAGAGTCCAAGGAAAAAATAAACATTTTTTTTTCCTGTTTTTATTTTCTTTTTTCTTTTAAGTGTGATATGTTGCTGGGTGGTCCACCATCTGCTTTGGCTGATCAAAACAAATGACATGTGCATTTTCCACTGTGATGATTTTGGTTAAAGGGCTCTGTCTCTGCGGGCCTCGTATGCGTGTGGCTCTGTGTTAACAATCAACACTCCGAAAGAGCTCCGACTTGGTTGACGCAAACTTGGAAAGCCCCACTCAGTCACTGCCAGCCAGACGAGGAAAAACCAACAGCATTAGTATCTGTTGCGGATGAGGGAGGCCCCCCGAAGCCCGCTCATTGTGATATGCTATCTTAGATGTGATACCAGCGACGTACTTGTGGCTTTATTGAGCCTGTGTGATGGCTCCCCAGAAAAGCTCGGCTTTGATGCAGAGTTTCTTTAAAGGGATTGAAGAGATGAGAAAAAGCGAGGGAGGTGTTGTGAGTTTGAAAGGATCAGTGGGAAATGAAGATGTTTTGTATTTTAGATAATAGTGCCAGGGTTTTTTTTTGAAAGCTTGTGAATGCCTGCTGACACCTGCGCGTTAATAAGAGTTGATTTTGAAAGAAAAGCTTG
>OMNM01007602.1:2588-27037 GCA_900302745.1 Parablennius parvicornis
TTACTTTATTACCTATGTATTATATTTATATTGTGATTTATTCATATATTATATGTATTTCTTTACATAATTTTGGTCAACAAATATAATAAAACAGTAACTTCCCTCAGAAGGTGCTGTGATATTTCACTCAGAATAACCAGAATAAACTAAGAAAACCTACATATTACCCTACATATGCAGAAATGTTGCAAATTTAGTCAAAATATAACTTTGTTAATGGCTTGTTGCTGATATTTATCAGGGTGGGTTGTTTATAGACATTAACTGCTCCTTTATTGAAGGAGTCAGTTGGACAGTTAGTTTCATCCATGAATTCATTAAATAAAACGTTTCTCAGTAAACTGTGAGTCAGTTGGGCCTCTTCTCATCATAAATCCCCCTGGTTTAATGAAGTCTGCACACGTGGTGACAGTTAGATGTGCTCGCACAGGGAGTAAAGAAAAAAACTGTCAGATCGGAGCCGTGAGACAGTGCCAGGATTATCTCTCCGATCTAATTGCTCTTTAGAAGATTATCAATCATTCTGCAGTCAGTTGGTCTGAATGCAGGTCGAGCTTCAGCACATATTTCACCTCTGAATGCAAACTGCAATGAAGGGCTCAAATTTACATGCAGCCAACAAAAACAGTGACTAGCACTTAAAAAACTTCCAAATGTAGGCATTTATTCAAAACTGTGTTTACTGGGTTATAAATGGACACTTTAAATGTATAAAGTCAAGAAATAATAAGGAAGCTGAATATCTTCTTCTAGTAAAATATCCCAATGGTAACAGTTGTATGAAATAAGGACGTTATAGAAAAAAAAATGTATTCACGCATAGGCACAGAATAAGTTTCATGTGTTGGTCGAGAAAGCTTATAAACTCATCTGATCGTTACAGCAAAAACAAACATCTGAAACCTCACAACATAAAACAATATGTCACGATAAAGTCCTGAAATGAAAATGGCGGAGCTGACTTACATCTCTTTTATAAACAGATGAAATCAGAAACAATGCAAAAAAAGAAATCAAAAGTTCATGTTGTAGATTGATTTAAGGCTGCATTTACACTGCAAGTCTTGATGCCCAGATTTGATTTGGTGCCTAAAACCAATTTGGTTTTATTGTGCATTTACACCGCGTTACACATATCTCATTCTCGCAATTGCAAATGCGAACAAAGTCAGAACAATCGCACATGCTTACTTGAAATGTCCTGGTGCACGAGAGATTCGTCAAGGATTGATAGGATTGACGAGATTTTTAGGAACGGAAAAGGAAGAGAAAGGGCCATAATTGCATTGTGTGCATATTGTAGCGCTGGCAGGGCATGGTATGATGTATTCGATGAGATTTCATTGAGTAACTTAGTACTTGGACTTCATTAAAATGAACTCAAACCAATCTTAAAACAAAGAGTGGTGTGATCGGACGCAACACCAGTCTCCATGATGGTGTCACACCGTTATTACATAACCTGCACTGAGCGGGGAAATAAAAATGGTTGATCAACAATATACATAAAACAAATAGGTATAAATACAATAACCTTAGACGAAAACGTCTCAGGAAATAACATCCTATAATCTCTTGCACTGCCACTCCCTGACAGCGTCATCTGCATCCATCCATCCCTCCATCCATCCATCCATCCATCCATCCATCCATCCTCTCAACAGATCTCCACTGCTACAATATGCTGCAACTATTTCCTCCTCTACTATACTCTACTCAAAGACAGAGAAGTCATGTGACCTCCTGATTGTCCTCCTGTCAGATAGCCTCCATGCTTCTCAATCATTGACCACTTGTTCCCTTGGCCACAAAATCAACAAGATGTTTATGGATTTAATTATGTTAGAGATGCAATGTTATCTGTTACATGTCTGATTTGTTTTCACATATGAATGAGGCACGTATCTAGTCTCGAAATATCAGAATGCATGCGTCTTTTTCCAGCTTACACTGTCTGAATGGATGTTTCACGTGCATCAATACAAACGTAAAACCAAAGAATCAGTGCCACTTTGGATATATCTTTATATTTCAATCATGAAGACATTTTCATTGCTTATAGTCCAGTATTGTCTGTTTCAGCCTTCTATGCAGTTTCTGTAAATGTCCTTAGACTGTATTGATCTTATGTTGGTGTTTATTGACCTCAATTTCTCATTAAAGCATGTTTTCAATATTTTTGCTGACATTAAAGATGTCATAAAATTTCTAGATAAAATAATTCAATTCTGGGCACTTTGAATGCTGCCAAATATTAAAATGGGTCAATTCTGACACGGACAGCATGTGAGAGTGTATGTACGTACGTAAGTGGCAAATCTTCATGTTTTAATTATGTCAAATATATGTAAACCCCATCTCAATGACCAATAATTCTGTGCTCATTCCAAAAAATACAATGAAACACTACCCATCTTTTGGCAAAAAATGCTTCCCAACTGACCTGAAAAAGTGTTTTTAAAATTTTTTTTCCAAACAATTTTCTTCAGGCAGTTTAACCCTGTCAAAAAAATTGGTGAAATATCTGTATCACATGACATAAACAACAGATGCCTCCAGTGCTAAGATCTGCCACTCAGAGCAAAACCAGAGGCTCTGAGCGTACAGGAATGTAGAAATGTGATTCAGCGTGTTTCGTTGCAGAAGCATTTAATCTGCACCTGGAATAAGTTGCTTACACAACCTTTGCACCTGTGTGCCCTGGACTGGTTGGGCGTGTGTGTGAGAAGGAAAGAAAAAAAGGGTGGAGAAGGAAACAAGCCACTTAAAATAATAATAACAAAAAAAAGAAAAAAGAATAAGATTCAGTGAAACTAAAACAAACAAAAGAAACATATTGGTTCCTGCCGGCCATTTTCTTTCCTCTTGCGTTCAGGGAGGTGCAGTCACTTTTCTGTTCGTAGGATTTTTTTTGTTGTTGTTTTATTTCAGCTCTCTCCTGCTTTGCTAACCTAATACAAAACTGAGACTAACCATATTGGTGATGCTGCCATGAAAGATAGCAAACTAGCATTAGCCTCAAGCCCATGTTGTCAGAGTGAGTTTGTAAAATCATAATGCAAAACCAGTAGGAGACATTTTTGGGATATTTCACCGCATTTTACCCCAGGGTATAATTAAAATTGGATTAATGTTGAAATTGTGGGAATTTTTGTTAGTAATTGTTTGGTTTTGTGAAAATATAGTCATTTGCATCATGTATATGCTGTACCACAACAAAGAAAAACCAAAGAAAAACTTAAAAGTTTACTTTAAAGTAATCATATTAAATGATAAAAATTGCAGATTAATCACAGGGTTGCTGTGGATTAATTTCGATTAATCACATTAGATATACATTTTTAATTTATATTGATTTCGTTTCATTACACATAGGCAAACACACTCAAAGAAGAATTGAATATATCTGCATTTCGTGTGTCTGATTAACACCTCTACCATTTCATGTTAAAAAAAAGCTTCTAAATTTGTCAACCACATCCACATTGATTTGGCCCTGTTACTTCTCTTTCAGCCAGCTATGAAGACAAACAAACACATTGATAAAGACTGAGGGGAGAGCTTCTTAACAGTCAGCAGAATCCCAGACTAATGTATACTTTGTGCTAATGTGGTATTTCAAGCTGGAAGTGAAAAGAAAACTCCTTTCTGCAGCGTGTGCATAATAATTGATGTTGGTCAACTGCATCAAACTCCAATATCTCATCGAGAGGTCCAAGAGGTGCTTGTTTGGCACCTTTCCTATTAACTATGTTCTGTAACTACCAGAACAACTGCCCATTTGCACATGAGTAACAGTAAGTCTACTCACACAAACTGTCCAAAATGCATCACCAAAGACATATCATGGATTTCTGTGCTGCTGATGGGTTAATTGTGTTGCAGCGTTTTAATCTGATTAATCACAATGATAGATTAATCCACATTAACACTGTCATTTTGACAGCCCTACTGTAGTTTAAAGGTTATCATGGCACTATTTTACCGGTCAGGCTCACTCAAGATGAAACGGAGCTTTATGTGGCCCTGAACTAAACTGTGATCAACACCCCTGCTCTACACCCCTGCTCTTAGCATTAAGTCTTCCTCAAACAGTGTCCTCTCCCTGTCCTGTTTACCGTGTGACTCAGCGCCAGAAGGGCGGGTGTGACAGCAGCAAAAAAACAAATAAAACAAAACATCAATGCATGACATCAATTTTCCTCTAACTCAAGGTGAGACTTTCATAATAATAAATGGGAGCGTCAACCACAGTTTCTGATAAACAGTCGCGTTAAGAACACTGATGTTCATTCACAAGGTTCAGCTGCATCTCTCCCTGTACACAGGCGGATGGGAAATAAGCCGCCATTACCCACTATTGCTCATTTATCTTTAAACGCCTGCGTTTAAGCATAATTATCTGCATTGCATAGCCCATCAGGACAACACAAGACATCTGCATGTGTGTGAGTTAATCCACACATGTGCCGCCGAGCCAGGGGACGGTTGGAAAATTGAGACGATGACGTCCCAAGTATTTTTCTTGGTCTGAAATTGCTATATTTTGCACTTTGTCCCCCAGACACACACAGCAGATGTGTTCATGTGCACTGCCTCGTACTTGTTTTTACAGCTTTGAAATAGCTGCGGACCCTTCTGATAATACGTTTAATGCCCTGTCGTGTTCTGCAGTGGACCATAACTTCATGCTTGTTAGTGGACCGACTCAGTTGATTAAGCCATTAAGGATGTGTAGTCATGGAGGATGACATTGGTAGTCTGTGTGCACTGTTTAGGGAACCTAAACTGTAAAGTTTAAATGTTAAATTCTATCAATGATTTACATTGTTAAAAATCCTCCAGGGTACACATGGTGTACAGCATCTACCACAATATTTCTTCTGGATTTTGCTGGGGCAGTAGATTTTGCAAAAGCAGCTCTTATAAAAGACATACAATGTTCCCAGAGAAGTAAAAAAACAAAAACAAACAAACAAACAAACAAAAAAAACTTTAGACAACTGTAGAAGTGTTTGTTATGGGTCATAACTTTAATGTCTTCCACAGTGATGCCGTGTGCCATGGAAGGATTCAGTTTTTTCTGATTTTACATTTTTTGAATGGTTTATTCAGATGTTTTCATCCCATAATCACACTGTGACTAATTGACCTGATGCACTAAAAGCTCATTCACACATTTGGCTGTCATCAAGTTCAACAAGGAGAAACATACCAATAGTTTGCTTTTCAGTCTGGATTTACAGTATCCTTCATTTTTAAAGCTTTCATGACCTCATCTGATGTTGACAACATTTTTCTCCACTGAGTAACTTCAGGGTGAGATAGTTTACTCTGAAGTGCAGATTTACTTTCATGCACGCATCAGAACAAGCTCTGCCACTGTCACATGACGTTTATCAAACAGGCGTCTATTGATATTCTAAGTACATTAGTATTTGTATGTTGGAACTTCTTTGTTTGTAGAGCTGAACAACAGAGATAGAGGATACCAATGTTTGTCCGTCATCATCTCAGTTAAGCCTCCCATTTTAAAACAATACTACAGAGAAACGTGTTTGAATGTGGCTTTGAATATAAAAAAATATGTTATATGTGTCATTAGAGGACAGAGGTTGTGGCAATTCGACAGCTTCTTCAAGCAGAAACTTCACAGATAGCATCCAGAAAACCTATAACATCAAACCTTAATAGTTAATTTGTCCCTTTTTTGACAAGTAAACAATTCATCCTCTCTAATGAAATGGCTCTAGAGTAAGTTTTATTTTTCAGAAATGTATATATCAAAAGTCAGTAGATGGAGTATTCCTCAATGGAAATGTAAAAGTGCCCTTTATAGACTGCTCGTAATAGTTTTAGACCACAAAGATTTATGGTGAAAATGGAAAACTTTTGTTGAGTTCTCTGCAACACTGTCACTGCGCATAATTCTTCTGCACATGCAGGAGTAGAAGTACAATAACAAAAATGTTTGCCTCCAGTGTGTCATGACTCCTGTTCCATGTTCTACTGGGACTTGGTAGATTTATTGTTTAAAGTCACCAGAATAGCAATCCAACTTTGTCGTCTCTCCATTTCAAATTTTGTGTGCTCACCATCGTTAATGTTTATAGTGTATGCTCACGTGTAGTTTTGTTACAAATCCAAATAGCACCCTCTAATGGCCCAACAAGTTAACTACATTATTTTCTGAATTTCTGCCACTTCTGTGTAAATGGATATTGTTTTCAAAATGTTGCCATGTAAATGCAAAACCTTTCTGAAATGTAAACATAAAAACTATTAGATTTAATAATCAGGGCTGCGCGGTGCCGTACACTCATCTCATACTGAGAATAGCCGGAGTTCAGATTCAGGGCTCATGGAGTACTCCTTCTCTCTCATTCCAAATATATACATGTTTAAACCAACAGGTGACAATGTTTGAGTATGTGTGCCTGTCTGTCCTTTCGCCTGATAGCTGCTATACGCTTCAGCACATTTTCTGTTTAAGTTTGATCAAGCGAATGAAAGAAATGGATGGATGGACTTTTTACTTACATGTACTATCTCAAACAGGATCAAAAGCTTGCTTATTCATTTGTTTCCATGCAGATATTTCCATCAGATAAACATTCTCTTTAGATGACTGTAGTTTTCATTACAACTCCAGTACTCTTCACACAGTTAAACACTTTTTTATTATATCAATTTGACAGTGCTGCCATTCACACAGAATCATAAACCCATGAATGTAACGTATAATTAACAATTAGCTTTAAATGGCTTGTGGTCACCGAGCAATCAGGCTTCATTGTGAAGACATGGAAGTCACCCAACAGCCATGGAAAGTACTTCACCGACCACACAGTTTGTTCAATAGACCAAAAGGAAGAGGAATGTTGGTAGCAACATGTTGGGTGCGATGATTAGTCTGCCGTGGCCCAAATCCAGAAGCTTGATGCTCTGTGGAGTTACCCCGTGAGAGGGAGGCTCCCAGGCTGGAGCACAGGTGCAACTCTGCTGTTTTCTTCAATGAAAAACAGACCTCACTTCTGTGACATGCAAACAAAAACAAACATGGAGCACTGATGGTGCCCCCCTCCGCCATCCTGCTCTCTACTTCAGCATTTTTTCCTGCAAAAAAACCACCAAAAAAAACCAACAAAGGTGCGGGGAAGAGGGGGTAAACGCGGGTTGTTGTGACGTGTCTGCTGAGTGACCGACCATGTGCGGTGGACATTCCTCATATTGAGCCTCTGGTGATTTTTTTTAATCTCGCCGGGTGAGATGTTTTGAGAAGCCCCCCTCCCCCCATGTCCACCCACCCGGGGCTCACCTGTTGAGCCCTGACAACTAAACAAATGGCTTCCATTGCTGCTCCCGCTGACCTCTGGCCCCTGGGCTTTGAGGTGCCCTGCAGAGCGGGACTGTTTGAGAAGCCTTCCTGGTTCAATAACATCTTTTTCCCCCCTCAGAGCAGCTAAAGCGCTTAGCTGTTTAACACCTGCGGCTCCGTCGCCCCTGAGCTCCAACACAACTGCTCTTATCTTCCACAGATCCACGCACAATGCACAGTCGTTTGTCACGGCTTGTTTGCCTCGACATCTGAATGTGTTAACAATTTGTTAAGATTTTTTGGTCAGATAGAAAAAAGCCGCCATTTGGATCTTATTTGGAACAGAAATAAATCCCACATATCATATGTCCCTTTACATAGTGTACATTCATTATACACATGCAGGTTGGAGTGTTTTCAAGCACGCATTCTTACTTGTCCTTTTCAAATAAAAAAAATTGCAGAAATCTTCTAAAAAGTGGAAGAAATACTTGTGTTTGCCTTATTTTGACTCACATTTCAGAACAGATCAAGTGAGGACGAAAGGTTATCACAAAGTGAGGGATGATGAGCCTCTTCACATTGAGCTTAAATCACATTGACCCTCCATAAACCATCCACTTTTTATGTTAAGTGAAAAATGACTGCTGCATTTACTGTCACGTTATGACATATTGCTATTAACAACAATTCTTTTTTTTTTAAACCTGGTAGGTCATTTATGTATATATAGACTGCAACTGTTGTAACACCAAGTCTTGAAGTATACTGTATGATTTTAGTTCATCTCCATTTATAAAATCGTGTCTCTCAAAAAAAAAAATGCTCAATAGACTTATCCTCCACTTAATTTTTATCAGGATTTCTTCTCAAAATATACCTGCATGGAAAAAAAGCATCACACTAACATTTAACCACAGTATTTATTGGAATAAGCCAATGAATGTGTGTGGTGACAGACTGAGTTTAGAGTTAGATGTGAATTTCACACTTCAAATTTTTAGGCGATGTTTGTGCGACGTTTCAAGTTTTGTTTTTTATTTTATTGTATTTTTGTTTGATAAAAGTTTTTTTTACATCAAGATTTTGAAAACGATGTCCATTCGCACACAAATGGCAGAAACTCTGAAAAGAATGTAGTTTTCATGCTGGACCACTAGTGGGTGCTCTTGGTTGTTTGTGTAATGAAACCCCACACACATCCAAGTAGAAAACAATAAGCTCTAAGCATTAACAATGGCGAACAATGGCAAATGGACATTTGTATGGACAGAATACAAAGTTGGATTGATTTTACGGGAGACTCTCAACTACAGAAACATCAACAAGAGTAAGTTAAGAGACTAGTATAGATTAGCCAGGACCAGCAGATGGCGCTAATACAACTTCAAATGCCAACTGCTGTTAAACTCAGAAAAAGAAGAAGAAGAAGAAGAAGAAGAAGAAGAAGAAGAAGAAGAAGAAGAAGAAGAAGAAGAAGAAGAAACCACACACGTTTGTGTGCCCTGGGAAAAAAAAAAATGATTGAATGTAATTATGTGAGCGCACGAGGCGGCCTGCCATTTGTTTACTTTCGCCTGCCTGTTTGTTTGTTTTCTTGTGTATTCATCAAGTTAATTGGTGCAAATATGACATCTCCAGCAGGGTGTCAGATCGAAAAAACTAAATATGTCCCCGTCTAAGTCATTTCACAGTCCGGGTCATTAATATGAGCAATTAATGAGAGACGCTCTCGGAGTTGTGAATTACAATGACTGCATATATTATGACAAGTCCACTAAATCACTCTGCGCTGCACACTGGCTGCAAAGTAGCATTAACCTCATACTTTCCTGTGTAGAAACGGCTTGGATCATCTGAAGGCTGAATTACAAATGTTTGATCAGGAAGTGCGAGCAGGGCTGTGTCGGCCTGTCCTTTCTGTCGAAAATACTCGCGTTTGGAAAGATGATCAAAGATGTAGACTTACAGATGGCGAGCCAGGAGAGGTTGATTGAGGCAATGCTCGTGTTCTAGTGAGAGACATCTGGACTCTCCTCTCCTCCATGTGCACACCTCTTCTCTTACAACTCATCAGCGTCTAACTCAGAAAAAATTACTCCACACTCATGCATGAGTACACTCAACCACTCACCTGCAACATGATAAACAAGTCCTGTCTTTCCTCATGAATAAAATAAATGATTGTCTTTGTCATTTCCAATTAAACAGTAGAAACAAACAAACAAACGAAAAAAACCCCCCCAAAAAAACCTCTATGTGGTGTGCCAGTATTTTCTTCATTGATTTATTCAGTTTTAGGACCCATTTACTCGAAAACAGTTGAAGCGAAAATGCATAATTTAAGAAACGTTTCACATTTTATGGCAACAAAAGGTGACACTAACAGAGTTGCAACACTTTCTTCCAATACAGGCCAATCTAAACAGTGGTGTTGGAGCTGAAGCTGAAGAAACGTCAGAAATCAGACAATCCAGAGATTAAAGCAATTAAAGCAAATAACTACAAGAATGAGTATCGAGTCATGAAGGTTCTGTATTTAGAGGATCTGCGCGTGTTTTATTTGTCTTGCATATCAGCCCCATGCTAATGCTAGTTTCTTTAACATTAGGTCCCTTTTACACAATGTTTCAAGTGAAAACAATGACAACATTTTGAAAATGATGTCCGTTTACACAGAAATGGCAGAAACACTGAAAACGATGTAGTTTGACATGTAGGGCAAACAGTGGGCACTGTTGGTTGCTTTTTGTAATGAAACCACACACGTGCACAATACACTTTAAACATTAACAATGCAAGTACACAGACATTCATATGGACAGACTGACAAGACTGTTATGACGGGCGACTCTCAACTATATATATGTCTAACAAGTCCCAGGAGAAGGTGAACTGGGAATCATGACACTATGGAGGCAAACATTGCTGTTACTGTCCATCTACTCATGTGAACAAAGAAGAATAAATATTTACTGTGGCCGCAGTGCACATGCACAGTGACAAAATTTCCACCATCTACACGGAGATTGGAGCCTGAGCGTTTAAAAAAAAAAAATCCACTGTAAGTTTTCATGTGAAACGTAGAAAAAACAATGATTTTTAGATGCGATGGGGCCTTTTGTTTACAGGTGAAGAAAGCCACAAGTCACCGAAAAAGGTGCCAGTAAAGCAGTGGTTGTTTTTGCAAACATTTTTTGCTTTTCTGCATTTACAATCACAAATGCTCTATAATTAAAAAAAAATTTTTATTTAACCTTTATTTAACCAAGAAAGTCCTGTTGAGATTGAAGTCCTCTTTTTCAAGGGAGTCCTCTCCAAGAGGAAGCAAAAATTACAGTTTACAAATTTCAAAATACAAAACTCAGAATAAAATTACAATCACATTTAAAAAAAAAACAAAACAAAAAAAAAAAAAACATTTACAATTTAAAACTCAAAATAAAATTTCACCACATTAGAAAAAACTTACAATTTCAAGAGGCCGTCCCAAGTGCTCTCAATCTGGACTTGAAAGCGTTTAATGGAATAAGTTCAATGATTTTCCAGTCTTTTTCTAGCATGTTCCATGCAGAAGGAGCAGAGTAAGTGAAAGCACTTTTCCCCACTTCTGTACGGGCAAGTGGAACAGTGAGCAACAAATGATCACTTGAACATAAACTGTAAGAGTCAACACTCCTCTGTTTGATTAAGTTACAACTGTAGAGGGGCAATAGACCAAGCACAGCCTTATCAATAAAAGTGTACCGATGACCCAGCATGATATTGATGAGCATTGAGGCTTTATGCTTCTCGTCACACTGCTGCTCATAGGTTTGGCATTCTCATAGTAGTTCTTAACAAGGTTTTAATGTAATAAATGAAATGAAGAATTTTTTTTAAAACGATGTGGTGTGCACGGTGTCATTTGTTGAAAATGTAGAGGGTTGAATTATCCATTTTTATAAGTACCTTTGCTAAGTTTAAAACATGGCCTTAGTCTTTCAGGTGAGAAATGCAGAAATCCTTCGCAGTTTAGTCCATGAAGCTTTGGGTTGGAAATGTTGCTGCATGGCTCGTTCTTGGAAACCTTGCAGGAAAACACACTGTTTTCTTTCACACCTTGGTGGTGTAGTGTGGCCATGCGAACGACCACCCATGCTGTATATGCACTCACATATACTGGCGCACACTCAAAAAAATAATAAAAAAAAAATAATACTGAATGCAGTTTGTTAACTAGGCTATCATGAGTCATAGAGTACTCATTGAGTTTGGGAGACCTTGTACTGGAAAAGTCAGACGCTGTTTGTGAAGTTAGCTGTGCAGCATACCACCGGGAACACGTAACGTATCGAGCTGATACAGATGCACTGAAACACTGCGATCCAAGAGCGTGCAAGCCAAGTGCTTCGACAAACAACAGCAGCACCTGCTTGAAATCTGGGAGTGAGTGGAGTGTAATGGCTTGGCCTGTGGAATACAAACGTGTATGTGTATGTGTGTGTTGCAGGAGTGATCATGATGAAGCAGGACTTGTATTAGATCATCAGTTCTGTTGGCGTCTCTACAGCTGCTGGGCCGGACTGGTGGAGACATGTCCACATATGGAGGTTCTTGCTGTTTGATAAATATTTCACAAGTACTGTGGTTCACTCTGAATGGAAACCAGTTGGTTTTTTTTTGTTTTTTTTCTAGAGGTTTCTAATGGTTTCTCACACTGCCAATAACGAATCTAATCTCATGTATGCACATGAAGAGCAAATAGGCTAGCAGTGTGTAAAAGAAAATGTCATTTCAAATAAAATAGAGGGTTTCAAAAAAAAAATCCAGATGTGTTGGCACCAGATGTGCACTGCTATAACATGGAAAACGATGCCAAGAGGCTGAAAAGTAGGGATTTGTACAGTGAAAATGGATCCATTTTCCATAAGAATGAGTACAAGTAGAGTATATGAGTACTAACCTTTAGCTTCCTTGCTGATAGTGAGTACTGATACCCGTCGTTATTAAATATCATTAAGCTCAAATTATATTCCATACGCGAATGATGTATAAGGGATGTGTGTCGCAATGAACCATTTCCATGCAGCCTCTTTGTCATCACTATGTGCACCTCCAACAGCCTTGAAAGTTCCAGTAAACCTGCTGCTGACGTTGCTGACGCATCACATCACATTGTACTCGCCAGGGTGTATCATTGAGCCTTCATGAATACAAGTACAAGCATGCCGTGCAGTATCAGACCTGATACTGGATACTTGTGTATATCTAACCTCAACGGAAAAAAATTACACATAATCATCTGTACAAATACTGATTAAGGAATTGCCATGGTTGAGGACCCTATGAATTTAGTTAACATATACACAGTTTTCACTATCTGGCTGATCATACAGCTGAAAAAAGGTCGATATTATCAACATGTCCATATATGATAATCCACAATCCCATTTTCTTGCCTAAATGCTGTGATTTTATCCAAACATTTTTCAAAACATTGCAGGGATCATAGTGTCCTATTTGTGCCAGACGCATAATTGCACATACCTGCCCAACTATGGATACATGCATACCAATCCAACATTGGTGTGACGCTGCAGGAATTAAATGAATTCTGAGATAAAAAACATTTTTTTTTAAAAATCCCAATAACTGAATCAACAAACAATCTCATGATAATGGTCTTGTAAAATAAGTGCACCAGACTGACTGCACCATTCTGGCAGACATTTTCCCCAGGTGTAAGACTTGGATCTCAGTGACTCACTAAAAAGTAATTATACATATTTTATACCAATTGGAACTCTTCTACATGCTATATATACTTTCGGACGAGGTGAGTCATTTATTTATTATCCATTATAAGTTTGGTTGTGTTATTATTTCACGCAAGTCACACAAGGTAACATTTGAACAGGAAAACTGAGCCACCTCTAAACACCCATCCATCTTTTAAATTTCCTTTAGTTAAGTTAATGTTGCAGGGCTGAAGACTATCCCAGGTCTCTCTCTCACACACACACACACACACACCACACCACACCACACCACCCCTCTTTGGGCAAAATTAGTCCCACCCATTAAGCTAACTAGCATGTTTGTGTATTGTGGGAGGTTGCCAGAGAAAGCACATTCAGACACATGAAGAGCATGCAAACTGCACAGCGAGCAGCCCCAACCCAGGAGCTAACCCGAATTCTGCTTTGAGGCGAAGGTTTGTGAGCTTCCCCAGCCTGCTACAGTACTCCAGAAAAAACATGGCATGTAACAGGAATCCTTACAAACCGATTCCAACGCGCTTGAAGCATCAAGAATTTGGTTTGGTTGGTGTTTTAACTATATTATTATTTTTTATTATAATTGCAGACTTGTACCATAATAACCAGCAACTGGAGATCCAGTGATGCACGTTGGTGTAGTGGTTGGCACTCTCCCCTTACAACAATAATCCTCACTTAAATTTATGTCTTTCTATATGTGTGTGTTTGTTCTATGATGGACTGGTAACCTGTTCGAGGTCCTGTTTGCTAAATGTCAGCAATGTGCTCCTTTTGGTGTGCATGAGCAGGTTGGTGTCCTAGAGGATGGACCAAAGTCTGAACCAATCATACTTTATTAATCCCCTTGGGGAAATTCTTTTTTCCACACTTACCCATCCTATTTCTAGGATATGATGAGCAGCCACATTAAGGTGCTCCGGGGAGCTGTTGGGGGTCAAGGGTCTTGCTCAGAGACCCACAGTCGTGACCTGTCTGATCTAGGATTTGAACCCGCTTCTCTAACCTCTAAGCCAGTTGGACACCTAATATTTAGTGCAAAATATACGAATAAGTCCTGAAGTTTTTCACATTGGAGACACTTAAAAAAAATTTTTTTTAACAAAGTGATGTTTCTCCAGAAAAGAAAAAAAAAGATGGTTTAAGCTACAATCCCAGACTTCACATAAATAATTTAGGTTGTAATTCATGAAGGGGAAAAAAACCCAACAATAATAAAGTGAAGAAAATAATTAAGGCTAAATACTCAAAAAGGTCTAAATGGAACTCAGCCCCTGATGACAGCCAGTCCCTTAGGCCAAGGCCACTGTCCTCTTTTACTTGTTTCCCGTCCTATGCAAACAGACCATTACCAAAATTCATCTACTTTACATTCACCTCCAAATTCACCGACAACGGCTACTAATCACCATATTACAGTTTCACTAAAGTCCCAGGAAAATCCAAGAGTTTACAATGATGAACACAATCTGTGTTACCTTAGTCTTGTCATTGTCTTTAAATTATGAGCCCAATATGCAAGTTTTTCGCTTGGTGTGAAATTGTTGACAATATGTTTATTTGCAACCAATTAACCAAAACAAATGGGAATGCTAGGCTAACAGGCCATAGCCTGTACTCTTTTACATCACTCCAACCCAATAGGGCACAGCGTTACATCTATTACATCTCAAAATCCATATGCAAGGAGGGCAAAACCTCCCTGCGTATAAAAGTAATTGTCCCCCACCTTGCCCCGTTCCACGCCCCCCACCTCTGCAACCAGCAGCACTCGTCCAGTGGTATCAGTGCCACTGAACCTGCTGGGTGCGAATCTGTGCTGTGTTTAGCGAGGAAGATTGTGTATTTCGAGCGTGTATTGGGAGTACAGCGGGTCAATAAATATTTGATGACAGTGCCACCTCTCCTCAGCGCCCAAGCCCAAGCAGATGATCTCCTGACCTTCAGACACCCAGGGCCAGATGAATTATTAAGAGCAGAGCTGTCAGTCAGTAGCGCCGGGCCAGCTCCAGGTGGAATAGAGAGTCAGGGCTATCTCTGGTCACATCTCGCTCAGATGTCAATCGCAGGGACAACCACCTGCTGATTGGACACTTCTACCAAAAGCAAGAGGACCTTTCATAAAATCAGCAAAATTATTTGGGGAATAAATGATCAAAATTAAGTGCTGAAGCACCACCCTGAACAAGAATGGATGGATCAAAGAGTGATTGATATTAGGATTAAAAAAAATGTTTGCTTTATCTCTCTTCATGAACATGAACATATTTGACCTGATGTCTGATAGTGATGGGATTCTTTCCTCCTTCAAACCTCAACAAGTAATTCTGCATCATCTTTGAATGTACCAGATGTTTCAGCTGTCCTCTTTGAGACCTCTGCTTCCTATTATCATCCCACTTGAATAACTGCCATCACAGGACTCAGGCCAGGTTTGATTTGATGAGATTATGGATGGTTGCTCGGAGTTTTGCATGTGTGCGAAGCCCCCGCAGCCCAGATTCCTCTGACAGACAGCAGACTATTGAACTGCTTGTGACCTGCTAAGCTCTGTTTGGGTGGAGCTCCTCCAGTTTTGCCACTCAGCTGTAAAAAGCTGCTGTGTTTGTGTTTGCCCGTGTGGACAATCAATGAATGTGTGCACTGCCAAATGAGACTTTATCTGAGAATGTGATACAGTCTTTGCTTTGATCTTTAAATTCTTGTGTGAGTGGCGACTGTTTCTGTGTGCGAGCGAGTGTATTCTGCCGAGCCGAGTCTGCACGGCTGTCAGCGTTTCCTGAGGCCTGTGGTCCTGGAGGCTGCCTCAGCCCAGAGTAACCTTCTCACATGAAGGTGCCGCATATGATACTTCCTCAGGCCTTGGCCAAACATCACCCGATCCCTCATCCAACGCTCCAGCCTGATCCCTTCCATCCCCTGTATTCCCTTTCTGCAGTCCCACAGCTACCTTACCACCAGCCCTTCCCTTCTCCCCTGCGCTGGACATTTAGTCGCCAGCCCACCATAATCTCTGCTCCATGACACCCCGCCCCAGCAACAGCTGGGCTCAACTTGCAGCTGATCGGCACTTTTGCTTTGTTTAGCTGTGGCTGGATGCTGTAGCTGGGTGACAAGGGAGCCAAGCCAGCTTTTTGTGACCTCGGGAAATTGTGTCTTAGACTGAGATGTGACACACGGTTTAAATAGAAAGAGTAATCCATTTTTATTGTGCACCGAAAGGTCCCATATTTGACACTTTTCCAGTGTTTTACTTACAGTCACTGATCTCTGTCTAACTTCTATATCATTCCAGGTTTGAGTAGTGAAGGGCAAAAACTGCTCTCTGCTGACATTGGGTGAAATGCAGGGTCCATCTGAGTGGCATCTCAAAGTTACTTAAGTCCAAACTAATTATTTGCAGACTCAGTATGTGAACATATGTTTTTCTGTTTGAACATGTACAATTATATTTGGCATTTTCACTTTATTTGCAACTCAGCTCAAAATGCGTGATAATGACAACAGCATGCAAATTCATTCCAACATTTATGGCCCAAAGAGAATACATTTTCATATGAAAAGCAAAAAGCACCTTTGAAGCTTTGAGTGATTCTGACAAAAAGTTTTTCATTGACACATCTGTGCTGAGTTTGAGGACATTTATCTTCACTTTGTTGTGCATTCAAACTTTCGCCAAAATAGTTGAAACAAGCCAACATATCAGAAACCAAATCAGGATTACAGCCAACATTCAAGAGAGAGCAAATTACTTTACCATCAAGAAAATGACTTTATCGATTCCTTCAGAGTGCTTACTGTGTACTTTAACAAAACCACATGCATTTCAAACTTAATCTACGCAGCCGTGAAATGTCTCGATGGGACATCTCTGCACGAGAGTTCCGTATCATCCCGTTTTCCTGGCCAACTTCTGTGTCCCGTTGACAGCGGGTTTCGACTACGATAAGCGCGACATCTCATTTACTTTATGGGTTGAAGGCGGGCGGGCCCCACCTAATCAGATCTTACTGAGACTGATTGGTTTAAGGGTGAGCGTGAGTGACAGGTGACATTGTTGTCTTCCAAAGGCACGTGGTTGTGAAAAGGACTGCCAAGGCATGGCTGATACACGACAGATTGCGGTTCCGGTTTAATCTGACAAGTGGCATTGGAAGTGAAGTGCACTGATCCTGATGGATTTGACTTCAAAAGAAGCAGATTGACTTGACAATCATAAAGTAGTAGACATGTGTGCTGAATTTTTACTTGTTATCTGTTGGCGTTCCTGCAAGGGGAAGGTTGAAAGAAGGGTACCGTGTTAATATGTATGTCCTTGAGCAGAGAAGCTCTTGTACGCTCTGCAAATGTGCACTTGGATTTGCATGACTCCTCATTTTTTAAAACACACAGCACTCCTACTCACTCACACAAACACTTATCTGCAGCAGACAGAGTACTCTCCTGTTGCTATGAGAGCTAGAAAGCCAGCATCAGAGTTATTATGCCCAGCAGACACAGGTTTTGTGTTTATTTCAAACACAGTGGCCCTAGTGCCGTCTTTGCTATCTCAGCTATGGGCGTCGGGGGAGGCATTCTGCTCAGGGCTCTGATTCTTATGGGTTTCTAAAGTGAAAAAACAGGCCTTGCCAGGATCACTCCTCCACTTTACAGCGATGGCTTTTCCAGCGACTGGACACTTGCGCATAGTGGAGCTCTTTCATGTCAGCACTTTTTTTTGGGGGGGGGGATGCCTCCACAAAAAGCTCAAGTTCAACTATCTGTCTGCTTTCTAGATCTCTTGTATCTGGCAGGGATGACTGAGACATATTTCATGTAGCTTGCTATCGGCTGAGGCCACGGTGTAATGTTTCAGCGGTTGTGCGCCTCATGTCGCGAGCAGAGCATTGCCTTATGTACTTAATCAGCAAAAGATAATCAGCCTTATCATTTTACCTCCATCAACACTCGGGCGGTGAAATACTATCAAGTAAAAACGCAGGTGCTGAATGTGATTGATGGTCGAAATCGGACGTCTGTCTGGTTTCATAACCTGTGAGGAAGACATATCGCTGGTATCACACTCCTCAGCAAACGATCACCCCCTGCTCCATTTCTGGCTTCATGTTCAATTTTATTTTTCTTACCCTCTTAGTGCTTCTTTATCACGTACTCCCATCCATCACTTTCCACTCTCTTACCTTTACCACTTCTCTTCGTCTCATGTCGCTTTGAAGTTTTTCTGCCCCACACTTTACATCACAGTTCTCTTCATGGTGTTGAGAGGTTTGTCAACATGTCATGATCAAACTGTGTGTGTGTGTGTTTGTGTGTGTGTGTGTGTGCGTGTGTCTGTTGCACTCATGCAGTTTGAGCATGCTCAAGAAGAACAACATTAACCACAATTAAATTGAAAACTTTCTATTAGCGCGGAGCTTTGTGGGTGCAGCTGATGGGAAGCAGTGACAAATTGCTATTTGAATGAAGCACTATGATTTGTCAACATCCTGAGTGTTTGTTTATCTGTGATTGAAGCTTCAACCTTCCCTGAAGACAAAGCTTTCTGTGCAGTGGTGAAATTTACCCTCAAGGCAAAAAGTAAAATCTTCCATCTCTATACGGAATTAATAATCAAGATTTCCCCCTCTTCAATATTGATCTGCACTCTATTCTTTTCATCAGCCAATCAACTGTACCTAACTCCTGATAAATCAGTAATTTCTCCATTCCAAAGGCCCTCTAAGGTCTTTTTGCTATCAGGATAGTCATGAGAATACCAGAGGATTAAGGAAGACAAATCCAAGGAACATACTTCATCTTGTATTTCCTTGGGAGGGCCTAGGAAAGAAACAGGCAAGGAGAAAGAGCAAAAGAGTGAAAAAGAGTCTGGCGGCTGTGATGTGAACTTTTCCCCAGTTCCACCTGGCTGCAGCGGAGGGCTTTTCAGCCACGACGGGCCCCTGGGATCTGGTGCTCAGCGGAGCGGACCATGCATATGGGCTGTGATCCTGTTTATATGTGTGTCTGGAGAGACAGCTGTCCAGCTCATCTTCCCCTGTTGCGGCCTGACTCATTTATAATTAACCCAGATGACCAGGTGGCTATGTCCCTCTGTCCCTGCCAAAGCATGCTTTGCTCTGACCTCTGAACTTCTCGCAGACATTCTTCGGCTCAAGTTCGTTGCTCGGGTACTGCGCAGAACAGTGCACTGCGGAAACACTATAATTACATAAGATCAAGCAAAGGTACTGGAATTGTGCAACTGAGGTATTATAGTTCCTTAAAGCTAATGTGCTTGCTAAAACTGACAATCACTGAAGCACTGTCTTTGTGCATATTTTTCAAACATAATCTGACAATTAAAGATGAGTGTACAGTAAATAGCACTGGCTTTGGCTGCACCATAAACTGTGGATAGCATTTTTATCTCACAGCAAAAATATCCCTAGATCGAGTCTTTGGGACCTTTCTGTACAGTTTGCACATGGGATTGGTTTCACAGACCAAAAACATATTTGACATTCTTTGGTAAGTTTGAATTGCCCTCCATTGTGAATGTGAGAGAGTCTGATTATCTGTCTGTGTTTGTTCCATGATGGGCAGGCGACTTGTCAAGGGTGTACCCTGCCCCCACCCAAAGTCTGCTGGGGTGAAAGATGGAGGGATGGAGTGGTCTAAAATTTGTCGAAAAGAAATCCTAGGTGACACTTGACTTTCAATCTATGCTTTATGTTTTTGGCTGATTGAAAGCTACCTTAAAAAGATTTTTTGGATTCTTGTTCCTTTTTGCAAGGACTCCACAGGTGCTCAATAGAGTTCAGGGCCACAGTCAAAAAGGCTGTAGAAGCTGCAGTCTGCAGTCTAACTTTAGATTATTTTTCCAAACAAATACCCAGTGTCCAACCTCAATGCCTTATCATCACATTAATAACTTTTAAATACCTTTTAGAGAGTATCTAGTATCATTTGGCTGATGGTGCAACATCCACAAAGCAAAACACCCACACAAAGTCTGAACCAATGACTGCGTCCTTGTAGCCGGTGGAGCTGCCCATCAGCGTTCGGTCCAGAAACAGGTTGAAGCTCACACATTCTCCCTGCCTTTCTTTCGTCGCCCTCATAATGGTGTGAGGGGGGCTGAGGGCAGGACAGAGACCCAAGGTTAGCGAACAAGGCATATCCAGTTTCTGTTGTGTAACAGCAATACCTCCAAGTTTCCTGTGCACATGTTCTATGTAATGCTCATGTCCCAGCGATTGGGTGGGCCATTAGAGGACATGAGGCAAGTGAAACTCTACCTGATTCATGCTTCCTCCTGCCGCTGCCACTGCAAGTTGGAGCTGAACTTCAAAGTTGCCATGCAAGTGTGAGTAGATGACAAGTTGATTGCTGCCCAAACACTGACTCTATTGTTTGGCCGATAAAGAAAAGCTGACTGGACATTTCTCATTTCATCCTGCATTATTTCATGCTGAACTCTACACTAAGGTCATTTATTCAGTGCCTAGCTTAAAACTCACAGGCATGATGCAGCAGAATGTGACCCTGTGTCCTGACACCTCTTTCTTTTACTGGTCCCTCCCCCCTTTCCTCCTGCTTCTCTCTCTCTCTTTATAAAGGGCAGGGCCATGGCACACTAATCTCCCCATACCCACTTTACCCTTCTGGCTGCCCCACCCTGACCTCACCTCGCCTGCTCATGTTTGCTTTGGCACTCCGCAGGACATCCGTCACAGCACCTGCCACTGTGGCCTGCAGCTTGCCTTCACCCAGACCCCTACAGGCGTGCTAAAGGGTGAGCCACGTGTCCCCCAACACCCTCTAAATGGGTGACAATACCACTGTCCTCGCCCGTCTGGCTTAAGCTCCAGTACAGTCCAGGAGCTGCTTCAAGGAGAGGGGAATGGAGGGCGTTGGAAGGCATTAAAAGGGTGGAAACAGGTGTGTGTTGGTTTTTTTTTCTTCTTAGCTGTCCCCTGGACTCTGTCCTGACAAAGTAACACTGAGGCTACAGGGAGAAGAGCAGACTAACAGCTGGTTAAAACCAAAGCTGACTGACCAAGTCACAAATTGGTTGTAGACAAAAACAGTATTTGAAATCTTCTGTATTGTTTTATCCAACTTCGGGTCATAGGGGCTGAACATGATCAATCCCATATGACTTTAAGGCATGAGCACAATGTACAGGTCCCCAGTTCATCTATTACATTGTCAACCAGGTGTTTGTTTGTTTTTTTTGTCTGCACATTTTTGTAACATTTTTCACATTTTCACAAAATTAACATTGATATTTTTTTACCAGCTCTTAATTCATGAATCTAGATTTTACATGAAGCCCGGCCCAGTAAGGTAGATCTGTTGATCATAAGTGTGTACGTATTGTCAGTAACTAAACTAAAATTTTTCCAGAACTGGTGTATGGGGTCCTCCAAGGTGATTATGGATAAGTAGCTTGGTACACCATTTGTGAAAGTAGAGGTCTTGTATAAACTAATGAAACGCATGTGTCTTTACACCTCACAATCAAATAAAAATTCTAAAACATAATAATCTGTTAAAAAAAATAACAACCTGTGAATTCACCATTTTGCCACTTCTCCTCATTCCAACTAGAATAGCTGTTGATACAAAGGTTTTGCCTTCTTTGCTCATTTTTCTTTTTTTGCCTTTGGTGTGTAACAGGCTTCAACGTGAAGGGTGGTCTTTCTTTTGACTGGCTAAGGTGAACAGAGGCCTTGTGAGGCCTCTGCTGCTTTGTCCCTCTGTAAAAAGTAACCTAAAACAAGGGTTGAACTCAGCATACAGACCAGTCAAAATGACTGGCACCTCTTGACACCTGCATCAAGGCCTCTTTGTCAAGCCACCCATATGTAGAACGTAGGAAAGTGGCTTAGCACTGGCCACAACTAGGCCAGACTGAAAGGAAGAGAAGCTGCTTTTGTCCTTGGGGGTCTGTAATGGACTGATAGCATCGTGCTGACCTCCCTCCTTCCCCACCTGCTTCTTTTTCCTCTCTTTATTCTCCTGGCCGTTAAAGGCACCATTTAGGGCTGCTGATACTCTCAACTTTGGGCCATCAGTAATTTTGGGCCAGGTAGAGGTTTCGATTGTGTGTTGCGATAGATGAGGCAAGGTAATGGACAAAGAACACAGTAAACTCTTGTTCAGTGTGAGTATTGTCTTTACCTGGTACTACACATTCTGTAAGGTTATATGGTATTCACTAACTTTCAGTGATACCACCTCATAAATAAAGCTTTAAGGGGACACAAGTGACCTGACACTGTGGAAGAGATACTCTAAAGCCAGGCCAGGGCACTTTACAGTTTTGTCATTTCTCAGCAGGGCTGATGACGTTACAGTCCTCATTGGATTCATAATGTCAGTTCTTCAGAAACACATTGTCAGCATCGATTGTCTTACCAGTATGGGGGATGACAGGCCTGGATCAGCTTGCTGTTATATCTCCCACGGGGTTGGTTTTGGCCAACATCATATTGTGATTCTTTCACTGTGTGAGGAGACCTCTGTCGTAGCAACCCTAAATGAAAGAGACCATTTTTTTTCTACCCCTGCCTGGCCATCTGACAATCCAATCTACCAGACCAGCAGTAACATAATATCCACCTTTTTTGATAGAGTCCCTCCACCACTCTTCTCGCCTCACTTGCTTTCCTCTCAGGCTCCTTTCTTTTTTGTCTTTTCCACCCTTGTTGTGGCAGGGATCTGCAGAGAGCGGCAAAGGTTGGCAGGGCAGGTGTCTGATTTTCATTAGAATTGCAAATAGCAGTGAGTGGATGCCCGATCAGATAAGAAGGAGAGGCGAGAACAATGACGGGGGGAGGGGAAGAAAGAGAGAGAGGATAGTGTTTGGATCTGACAGTGCTGCCTTTGATCTCTACGGGTAGGGAAAAAGGGCTTATCAGGCTCCTCACTGCACCCGAGGGATAGAACCCCTTCCCTCACTCATCCTTCCTCCTTCCTTCCACCCGTCCACTGAAGTGCCTATTGGTCAGAGGAAAGGAGCAGGAAGGTTGATGACTGAGGTTCCGTTTCCATGACTTTTCAAGTGAAACTGCATTGCTTTCGCTTTTTCCTTTCAGAAAAGTGTCACATTTACACAGCAACATTCTGAAAACGATGTCTAATGTCAGAAACACTGAAAACGATGTCGTTAGCATGAGTAGGCACTGGTATAATTATACTTTGTAAACATTACAACAGATGGACAGACAACACAGCTGGATTTCCATTAAAGTTGACTGTCAACTATAAAACTACAAATTCTCAGGAAAATATGGACTGGGACTCATGACACTCTTGGCCGCATTCCAAAGGATATTCTGTAGTGGCGAGGTGGCCCCTGGCTGCAGACCTACAAGACGGCCTGCACTGCGCTACAAAGATGTCTGCAAGCGTGACCCAGCGGACATGGAAACGGCCTCGTCAGACCACATCAGTTGGCATTCCAGCGTGAAGGTCGGCATTGAAGAAGCAGAACTGAGGAGAGAGATCAGCTAGGAAGAATGGCGGCTCAGAAGACAGCAGAGACTACATGAAGCACCCAGCATCACTCAGTGAAGCATGTTTATCTGCAGCAACTGCGGCAGACCAATGTTGCAACCCTATCACACACGAATCCGCGACGCAACTTCCATGGTCCTCTGAGACTGACGTATGCCAACAATAGGTGCATATGTTTAGTAGCAGTGCTTTTTCTGTCTACTTGGGCTGGAGTTTGAGCATTTCCAGAAAGGAAACACAACAAACAACAAAGCCAGAGCGTTTTCATATATTTCTTCCTTGAGAGCCATTCTCTAAAAGTTGTGTTTTCAGATGCTCTGAGCACAATTGTCTTGTAAACAGACAGCAACACGCAATGGCAGTGTTGCTCTTTCGTCAGAAAATGTTATTGTGTAAATGGGCTCTGAGTAAGAATGACTAGATAACAATCAATCTCTAAAATCTTTTTGGGTTTTTATTGAAATATTCATAATTACATTGTTCCAATTAGACTCTGCCAAGGGGCAGTCTCTGCCCATCTGTGTTTAAGTAATGGTGATTCCCCTATCATGGTTTAAAATGTCAATCTCACTATTATTTCACACTTCATCATGTTCGTTCCAGTCTTTATCTATCTAGGATACATAATTACCAAAGCATAATTAACCGGTAACTTCGTAGTTCACTACATCAGCTATTTGCAATTTAGTATAATGGAGTGCATGGACTTAACGGATATGGGACACTTAATATGTAACACACACACACGCACGCATGCACGCACATACACACACACACACACACACACACACACACACACACACACACACACACACACACACACACACACACACACACACACACACACACACACCGCCGTGGACTCG
>OMNM01007622.1:18823-31931 GCA_900302745.1 Parablennius parvicornis
ATAAAACAAGACGAGCCAAATACACTCTAAACATCCTGAATGTTCCATTCAGAGAGTTTCATTGTATACATTTTTATAGCCAATTAAAAAATCAAAGTCAGACATGTCAGATCTTATACACATATAGGCAAACTATTCTAACATTGATGTTGTTAGATTAATTAAAAGTAATATTGTTTTTGGGGTTCGAAATGTTTTGTAGACTGTTTATATGTTAAAATATCTGCAATAGAAGGTGGTGTGTAATTAAAACGTACAGCAGCGACAAATGAATAGAAGAGACTTAAA
The DNA here is from genome assembly GCA_900302745.1 of Parablennius parvicornis. Lineage (NCBI taxonomy): Eukaryota > Metazoa > Chordata > Actinopteri > Blenniiformes > Blenniidae > Parablennius > Parablennius parvicornis. The sequence goes on from OMNM01007622.1 coordinate 19,112, forward strand.
AGACCTGGACTTCAAATAATGAATAAGCTTCAAATGGATTTCGATTAATTATTAAAATAGCAAACTTTGCCAAAGCCCAGAGCTCCTGAAGGTAAGAGCTTCGTCACCTCTGGTCGTTAAAATGCTGAGAAAATGAGGCCGTGCTGGAGTTCATAGGGAGAAATGGTTTGATGAGACAACTTTCCCAAGGGCATTGTGTTTTAATGTTCTTTGTTTGAAGAAAAAAAAAAAAAAAAAGGAACTATGCAAATAGGAAGCGGGGAAGCGGGAGATGTGACAATGTAGGAAATATGGAGAGGAGACACAAAGCCGCCTTATAATTTCAGAGCAATAATGCTGACGGTGGTGTTTGCCTTCTGCAGGCAGCAAGGACGGAGTTAAAAGTCCAGCTAATGAGGAAGGGACAGCTCACACAGAGGAGAAAGAGAGTGGAGTCTCTTCCCACAGTGAACTGAATTAGTAATGCCAGAGAAATAAAGGTCCTGAAAGAATGCTCTGATCCCCTGTGTAACACTAGCGACGAGCAGCGGGCTTCCTCCTGAATGAGGCTGCAGACCTTTTCTTAACACTAGCCTTCCTGCTTGTTATCTGAAGCTGCTGAATAAGACCTGTCAGAATTCAGATCGACCACCGCGTCACCCTCTAATTGTGAGGTCAAACTAAACAATACTCAACAATAAACTCACTGAGGACGTTGATGTTTTTGTGGTTGGAGGAGTCAGCAGTGAATCTTTGTTGTGTATTTGAGCTCGAGAAGGAAAATCAAGCTTAAAAAAAGGAAAAAGACAATTCTGGCAAAGTGTTGCAGGTCTGATTGGAGTTTGCATGTTCTCTCTGGTCATGTGTAAGCTATTTACATATGTTTTCCATTGGTGTGACCGTGTGATCGTCTCTATGATTGTTCATGTTTGCCCAACTTAAGACGGTTTAGACAAGGGGTGTCAAATATAAAGACATTGAGCCAAAACAATGCGGCTCGCCAAACCACCAAGCAAATTTCAAGAAAACTTTGTGTGTTTTTTTTTTAAACAATTTCTTTAGAGTAGTTGACACAACACAACACTGAGACCTGAGCTGAGATATCAGTGATACTGCCATGAAAGCTAGAAGACTAGCATTAGCCTCAAAGTGATGCTGTCAGGGTGAGTTTGTATGCACAATGCATAATGCCCCAGCTACAGGAAGGTTTCTAGGCAATTCACTGTTTTGCACCAGAAGGTTTCATTAGAATTGACTGGATTGAATTGTAGTCAGTTATGATAGTAACTGTTTGTTTTTTTTTTGAAAATATAGACATTGTTATCACATGCACATGCTCTGCGCCACAACAAAGTAAAACTTTAACATTTAACTTAAACAGTTATTATGGCACTGTTTTACCAGTCTGGCTGATTCAAGATGAAATCAAGCTGTATGTGACCGCTAAGCTAAACTGAGTGACCAAACATTGAAATGAGAAAATAGGAAACCAAAAAATGCAAAAGCTTTGCTCAGGAGAAAGTAAATCAGCCATACAGGTCATAAAGTTGTCATAAAAAAACTTTTTGCAAGCTTGATAATGGTACAGAAAGCTGTGTTTGTATTATCAGATATACATTCGTAATCATTGTAGTTCGACCTGCTCTCACATCAAAGCTAAACAATACTCTCCAGGAGTCCCGAGGTGGTGTGCTATATAAATGCTACATACATGTTTTGAGGGCTGCAGACCATCTCCATTTTTCTTGTTAGCCTCGTTGCAGCTGTGACTGACCACTACCAGGAAAAAAAAAATAAAAAAATTGCTATAAATAGTCTAGTTTACTTGCAGTCATGTAGGACTCCTTAACGGCTGTTGATGATCCAGTGGCACCACAAACCTCAGTTCGAATGAGAGCGGGGCCACGGGGGCTGAGCCTACCAGGTCACTCCAGCAGCGCAGTGAAGGGAGTGCTTGTTTCCTGGGAAAGGGAGCTGCGGCCAAGTCCAGATGCCGAGGCGCTCCCCGGGGACAGCATCCTGAGAGCCGACTGGAGGAAGTGCAGTGTGAGAGCCGGCGAGGCCGGGCCTGGATCACTGTCAGCTGCCTCCACTGCCGCAGGATGGGAGACTAAATCACTCCGCTCCTTCTCCTGAGCCCGAGCCACATGTGGTATTCATTTACAACGAGCTTGTGGGGGGGGGGGGCGAAACATGGAAAACAGCTTTATGACACATCAGGATGACAGAGAGGATTACTCAGTTGTACATGCGAAAACACCCCTCGCTGGAGGAAGCCGTTCACAGTTTACCTCTGTGGGGGAAAAAGTCTAAGATGGTCAAATATCTAACAGTCTCGACAAGTGGATACAATGAATCAAAGCCAGTGAGTCTCCTTTCTAGAGTAACAGGAGAAACCGCTGTTTTGATGTTTCCGTCCCTGCGTAACCTCATTGCCATGCTTGGTTTGCTGTGTGGGTTGAACTCAGGCAAAGAAAAATTTGCTCATGTGAAATGGCTTGCGACTCCTGATGAGGTTTAACTCCCCCTGTTCACTAATCCTGTCTCACTAGTTCTCTAAATTTCAACCCACTCATTGTCATTCACTTACATGCGCACATGTATACACTTCTATCTCTCTGTTTTATGAAGAATCTGCCCTCTAAATACTGGTTTGTGGTAAATGCACTGTTGGATGTCTAATCCATTTCACCCAGGGAGACATTTAAAGTCAACACGATGACTGACTGTATACACAGTCGGTGTTTACTTGGATTGAGTGCACATTAACCTCTTTCATGAAAAATACTTGTGTTTGGTGGAAGCTCACAGACATTGTAATGCTGTCTATGAGTCCCACGTGAAAGACGAGTTTTATTTTCCATCTTTCACTTTAATTTTACCAGGAAGTCCCATAGAGACAAGTGATGTGTTTTTGAAACGGAGAATTTGACCAATGTAGTGCGCTGCACAAAATTACAATCACAAGTCGGACCCACATGTATCACAATCAAAACTCCAAAATTGAAACACAGTGCAGATACACCCACATAAAATCGCCACATTTCCCTGAATTCATAGATATTAGTTAATAATTCCACAACCAAGGATCCAGAGTTTGTCAAACCTTTGATAACTTAAAAAGCGACCACTTGGAAGAACGTAGGAAAAACACTCATGCAATTTAAATTCATTAAAGCGAGGCACAAACATAATTAGTTGGCTTGACTGTTTGTTATCCACCCCCTCGCTTGCCGGCACCATTTAAACCAGGGGTGTCAAACTCATTTTACTTGAGGGGCCACATACTAAACCAATTTCATCTTGAGTGGGCCACACCGGTAAAATAGTGCCATAATTACATGTAAATTTGTTATGGCCCAGAGTATACGTGATGAAAATGTAGATTTTGTTTTTTGTGCAAAAAAATCTAACACAACAGAAAGTTACTGCAATCTCACCATAAAGACAATTTTAATGAAACCTTCAAGTGCATAATACAGTGAAATGTCCAAACTTATAGCTGTTGAATTATGGCTGTTTTTACAAACTCACCCTAACAGGATGGCTGTGAGGCTAATGCTAGTTTGCCATCTTTCATTGTAGCATCATAGATTTCTCAGCTCAGGTCTCAATATTGTGTTGTGTATGCTGCTCTTGAGAAATGTATTAAGAATTGATGTTTTCTTGGAAATACCATTTTCTTGGTGTTTTGGCTGGCCGGAGTGGAGCCTCTTACGGACCATTTTTGGCCCACGGGCCTTATATTTGACACCTCAGGGTGAAACTAATTAGTGCAGATTTTTACTCATGAAAGTCTACCTACTTTGGTTCTGCCATTTCTTGGTTACCAGGAGCAACTTTCTTCTTTGATTGTTGGTCAAGACCGTGTTGAAAGTCAAATATGCAAAATGACAAGTGCAAGTTTTATATGTAAGCTCGACTTTTTGAAATATACTGTAACTATATTCAGCATGGCTCAATGGCTGAAGTTTGGGCATGTCTGAAAGGTGCTTCCTTAAATGTCATGAAGGCTCCTGTCACTTGTTGGGGCTGGTGAACATTCAGACAGCAGTCTCTTCCCTGCAGAAAGAAAAACTCAGGCAGATTGCAGTTTTAATCTGCTGGCAAAACAAGTGGTTTGTCAGTACTTTTATCAACAAAAACAAAAACCACGACCAGCCACATTAAACTCAATTCATTTGTATATTAACCCACATGGAACAACCACACATTTGACTCTATCTCACCCGATCCTTGGCGAGATGTGCTTCCAGCTTCCACCCTCAAGAGAAAGTAATCACCACGAAGGAACCTCCCTAATATAATAACCAAGGTAATTAAGAGACATACCTGATACTGATTATTTGACAGTAGTTTGCACTTGCTCTGGTTCATACACACCCAAAGATCATCGAACAGATGTATCAAACACATTTTAGTTGAGGGGCCACATACAGCCCAGGTTCATCCTGAGTGGACTAGACTGGTAAAATAGTGAAATAATATCCTTTTAAATTTAAAAGTCTTAATACATTTTTTTTTGTTTTGGTGCAGAGTATATGTAATGAAAATGTCTAAAATTTTTACTAAATCAAACGATATGGAAAATAACTACAATCTCAAAATAAAGCAAAATAACTACATTGAAATCTTTTTTTTGAAAAAAAAAACACTTCTTCTGTAGCGGTGGCATTAAGCATTTTGTATCGAGCCCTGACAGCGTGGCTTTGAGATTAGCTTGATACTAACGAGGTAGCTGCTTACATGGCAGCATCACCAATATCTCAGATTGGGTTTCAATGTTGTGTTGTGTCTGCTACTCTTAAGAAATTTGTTGAGTTTTTTTTTTGTTTTTGTTTTAAAAAAATAGATATTTTTACAATTTTCTTGGTGGTTTGGTCAGATTGGAGCTTCTTGCGGGCCGGTTTTGGCCCATGAGCCTTATTTGTGACACCACTATCATAAAGTATAATGTGTGATCAGTGAAGTAAGATTTGAGATAATATCAAAAGATGTATGCTATGTTGAATCTAATTGACTTGAAGTACTTGGCAGGTCTGTGCAGCCACTTGAAGAAACTAAACAACAAACAGTGCAAAGGACGGTAACCTCTCACACATCAAGACTGGTGAACACTTTAAATACGAATCTAGCTTGGGAAATCTCAATTAAATTTGAGTGCTTGACTCCAACGGTTTAATCAGCGAAAGTGTCAGGAGCCAAATGGCTTCCTAGAGGATGGAGTGCAATCCTTGCCAAATGCGAACACAGTGATCAGTAAAGAAGAACTTAATAAATCGGGGCCGTCATGGCGCTGGCGCTTAACTTCCCATCTCCACACATTTCCTGCTGTCTCAGGGATTCTTTCCACTCTCTTTAGACACAATTATCAAGGGGAAGGCAGGCCTTGAGGAGGGCTCGCACTCCCCCTTCCAAAAAAAGCCTCTCTGAGTCTCTCTTTTTCATCTGCAGAGGGAGTAGCCTTGACCACATTCTGGAGGTTGAATAGTATCTTTCACTCAGATCTTAATAATGTCTTGTAGAGTTTTGCCCTCTAGTGGTCAAACTGAGTTAATGCATCGCTTTGATTTTAATTTTTTTCCCCCCTGTCTTGGCTTTTCTTTTAAGCACTTAGCTGAAATTAGGTAAAAACAGCCATTTAGTAGTTGGAGCACTGACACTAATGTGAAGCCATCCTGTGTATTCTCTCAAAAGGGCGTTCCGGCTGGTCCGAGGCTTCCCACTAATGGAAGCTTGGGAGTCATGTCAGCTCAGTCGCAGCCGCGGCCGCCGGCACCGAACACCCAGCAGAAAGGACCTGCTAAGACTCCAGTCATGCAGCGGCAAATCAACCAGCCACAGCACCCCATCAACAATTCAGTAAGATCTACAATCTTTTATTGTTACCTCTGCCAAGGAGGTTATTATTTTTGCCAGGGTTTGTTTGTCTGTCTGTTTGTCTGTTTGTTAGCAGGATTACGCAAAAACTCCTGACGGGATCTTCCTAAAAAAAATTGACAAGATGTGTCTTGACCCAACTTAGATTCCATTAAATGTTGAGATTGATCCTGATAACCATCTGGATACAAAAAAACATTAAATATCCTGTTTTTTTCCTTTACTTATCATTGAGCCGTTTTCAAAAAATCATATCTCTCCGAGATCATATCTGATTGACTTGTAAAAATTCCGTGATCTGTAGGATGGTCATATCTAGTAGGGTGTAAAATTCCATCCGGATCAGATCTAGAATAAGGTCAGGAAAAATTTCAGAATTTAACATTGGAAACCTCATTTATGAGTTTCAAAAAATCATAACTCATAGAATTCTGTTTCGATTCTCTTGAAATTTGACATGTATATTTGGAGGATTATTGCCCTGAATTGTGCCAAATTCTGTCTGGATCTGATTCAGATTAACGATATGGCGATACTTTGAAGTTGGGTAATTTTAACATTGAAAACACCATTTGGTGGAGGTCTACGCTCTCTGAGCTTTTCTAGTTTTCATAATTAACTGTTTGTGGATTTCTTGTGGTTCGTAATCACAACTTTTTGTTTTCCCCTCCAGGACAAAGACAACTCAAATGATCAGTTCAGTCGTCATCTCACGAGACCGCCGCCAGATTACAAGCAGTCAAGAAGTATGGTCGGAGTTCAGCAAGGAAACATGTTCGCAGGTACTTCTATGATAATCTGCAGCTTCCTTTCAACAGAATAAGAAATGCTTAAAAAGTGAGCATACACATAAACCATTTTTCTTGCTATTTCTTTAGGTCAAAGCTCCTCCCAGCCTCCCAGCAATGGCCTCGACAACAGCCTGCAGTCCTTATCCTGTCACCTCCCCAGTGGGCCTGCTTCAAAGATGGCTCCTTCACCGTCAGACCGCAGATTTGGCGTTGGGACAGACTGCCATCCGAGCCCCTGCATCAGCCAGTTCCCGCAGCAAAACAGTCACAATCGCGTTGGACTGAATCAAAATAAGCCTCGGTTCCTGGGGCCGAACGCGCAGGGAAAGTCCTTCGGGATGAACAGCATAGCAGGTGTACAACTCCAGAGAACGACAGCTGACTTGCATTCCTCGGGGGTGCCGGGTCAGGCTCTGGCACCCTTGATGACAAATGTCAGCATGGGCTGGGGCTCGGCCAACAAGCAAGTGACAACTGGACTCGGCATCAGGCGGCTCCCCAACCCACTACAGTCTCAGGATATGCCAAACCACCCGTACCAACAGAGGCACATCGGCCCTCCCAACCAAGTAGCTCCAGATATCGGGATGCTCCCTTTAAACCCATCCATAAGAGACACGGGCCCCAGATCAAGCCAGGCCATGATCGGCTCTCCATCAACGGTGGGGAACCTGAACCAGGCCTCACCCGAACAGAGAGTACCAGCGGGGAACTTCGCCGAGCACAACCCCGGCTGCAGCAGCTTCCAGAACAACAGAGCCAACCGTCTAACTTTTGACTTCCTCCCAGAGGGAGACAACACGGTTCCTGGAATCAACGCAGACTCAGACTTCATTGACTCTTTGCTCAAATCTGGCTCCGGGAATGATGACTGGATGAAAGATATCAATTTGGATGAGATTCTAGGAAGTCACTCATGAATGGCTAAAAATTGTGCCATGGATGACAACAACTCTTGTAAAAAAAAAAAAAAAAAAAAAAATGTCTAAATGGGATTTTATAAACTCATATTATTTGTTACCCATATATAATGAATCGTTTTGTATTGTATTTACTGTGAAAGGAATTTGTGTTCTGTCTTTAGTACTCTGCTATATTGACAAAGAAACAGCTTTTTGTTGGGTTTTTTTTTTTTGTGGTCTGTGTGTCATGCCCCAGTGCTGTCGTATACGGTAAAGTACAAGATTCACACTGTGAAATGAAAACATTGCTGTGTTACCTTCAACCTCATCTTGGTCCAACTTTCTCAATCTGCCTCCACTCTTCAGCATGGCACCACGGTATTTACCTTTGTAGAGTTTTGCTACCAACCCCCATGAGAATCTTGACGGAACGTTTCTTTTCCTTTTTGCCGATCGAGGCTCATCTGTCTGTGCTAGTTTCTGATGCAGTTCAGATAATGTAACCATTATTTTTTCATGTCATATTTAATAATTATTGGGATAGTAATTAGACAATATAATACATGTAATTAATAAAAATTTATTTGAAGAGACTATGTTTTCTTTTGTTTCATTTAAGGCAAAGACAAAAATAATTTATTAAGAATGCTGCATGAATATTGTTCTTTTACTGACACCTCACCACAGCAGAGCACTGACACAAACGTTCATCTGCCATTTCTCAGCTTTATTGACAGCGTACAGGCCAAAAAAAACCAAAACAAAAACAAGACCATCTACTGTGTTTTTCCTCCACCAGACCTGTATGGGATGCTCTAGATAGGGTTGTCTGATAATCTGAACGCCTGAATGGGAATCTGACCGTCAGATTTTACGTTTACAAAAATAAAGAATCTGTCCTCCCACTGAATACATCTACTCACAGAATTATGTCATATATGACTTAATAAAACACAAAAAACATTTCACTTTTATTTGACCAGACTTTTATAACATCATTGGACTTTTCTGCAACTATTGCAAAGTTTATCCAGAAATTGCACCCCTTTATTTGTTATTGATGACTTAACCTAAAATCAGGGTATCAAACACAAGGCCAAAAAAAACAAAAAAACAACTAATGCATTTATGTATGTTACATTATACATGTCTCTACAAACTCACCCTGACAGCATGACTTTGAGGCTGAGTTTGATAGCCGGCAGCTAACTTTCATAGAAGCATCTCTGATATCTCAGCTCAGGTCTCAATGTTGTGTTGTGTCCACTACTCTTAAGATGTTTCAAAATAAAACAAAACAGAAATCAATGTTTTCTTTGACATTTTTACCATTTCCTCGATGGTTTACGGAAGAGGATCAGGGCAACTGAAGAAAAAATAAATTTGGAGGTTAAAAAAAAAAAAAAAAAAAAAAAAAAAAAAAAAAAAAAAAAAAAAAAAACCCCCCCCCCCTCAAAAAAAAAAGAAAAAAAAAAGGGATTTTTTTTTTTCCCCCCAAAAAAAAATTTTTTTTTTTTTTTTTTTTTTTTTTTTTTTTAATACAACCTGGAAGCATGACGTCTGTCCCTCGTCATTTGCCCGTGGAATTAAAAAAAAACTGACTATATAGGGTTGCCTGCTGCTTATGGACATATGATTTTACACAGGATTTCCTTGTTTAATAAGAATAATACATTTTATAAGCACTCCGAGATCGGGGGCGTTGCCCTTCATACTCGAAGAACGAAGACGTGGGAGAGCTGCAGGCTGGACTGTCTGCAAAGTGTGATACTGATGATAGCTGCACGGTGTTTATGGGCGAAAGCTTGTTCGAAAGCATTATATCACCACTTCATAAACCGCCTGCAAATGCATTTGGCAGAAGCAGTAACATGCACTGGCATGTGGATGGACTGCATGGATTCCATTTTGTATTAAAAAAAAAAAAAAAAAAAATTTTTTTTTTCAGAGAAAAACAAAATCTCGACATTGATTTTCAACTTTGATTTTCGACTTTTTTTTTTTTTCTTCAACCTTCAAATTTTTTTTTTTTTTTCTTCAGTGGCCCTAATCCTCTTCTATAGTTGGGCTGAACTTGAGCCTATTCTGGGCCACTCTTTTGGCCCACAGGCCTTATGTTTGACACCCCAGAGTTACAGAAAAAACATTACATACAAATGTGAAATTTAAAACAATCTTTTAGGACCCCACTCCCCCAAACCTGCAAGCTTGATTCTAAGGTAAATTTCTTGATTTCAACAAAACCTGAGATGTTTATCAAATTTACTCAGTTATTCTGCAGAGACTAAATATCAATATCCTCATCCACAAATACCTGTAATGTTCAAGCACCACCCATATTTATGAGTGATGAAGCTATACACTACTAAACCGCTCAACAGGTCATAAGGAGTCAAGAATTAGTTATTAAACTAATGACAAAGTAATAATAACTAAGTTTCCTTATAATTCATTACATTATTAAATAAAGGGAAGCTTCTGAGCATATTTCAGCTTTTGCTCCATCATGTACATTTATTTGTACATTTATTTCATGGGTGTGTATAGTTTTCATCTCAAGCCAGCAAGGTTGAAAGGATCCTTCGGGGACGTAGAAAAAAGGGGCTTTGTTGATTTTTGAACTATCATTGAGGTTTAGTGGGGCACTATTTGTTTTGGAGGAGACAAAGATTAAAGGATTTTATTATTGTGTGAAAAATTGCTTTAATGCAATTTCAACAATGCTGTTGTTTTGTGATGTGGTATTGAAGACTGAAGCAGCTGTAATAATTGTTTGAATACACCATGCCACCCAATGAGTCATTTAGTAATATTTACAGATGTTCTTGTTTCAGATTTGCAGACATAAAAAAAAAAATTCTAATTTATTACTTGGCTGTCAATCTGGAGGGCCCTGATAGTATTTTAGGATTTGCAGGCTGATCACCAGGTTTTCACTGATGTTTGAGAGAAATTGTTAAGATACTTTTCTGTTGTACAACCTGATTTTTTAAAAAGTGTCATGGACACTAGAGGGCAGTGAAAATCAAACGCATATAGCTTCCTGCTCTTTTGTGGCGACATGGGAGAATTTCAATTCATAAAATAATGCAGATTATATCAAAACGTGTACAGATTAATCGTTTAGCTATTCATAGTGTACTGCCAAAGGTCAAATGCCTCATTACAAATCAAAAGATCAACAGATGTCATGTTTACAATTCATTCTTTAATATTAATATAAATCCCCACTAGAGGGAGACATAACTCCTTCAGAGCATAAATCAGCCTTCAGCTGCCCTCAGACAGCATCTGTCAGGGATGGGCCACAACAAACAAAAAGATTCACACTCACCACCAGAGGGTCAAACTATGAACGAGCATGTTTGTTATGTGGATAAATAGAAGTTAGGGACAGTACATTTGGGAAATGTTCATTTAAATGTATGATAGAAGCATATGCTTCAAATATGGTTTTGAATTTAGTTCTAGTATGTGTTGTGAGATCAATCATGGATTGATTTTTGTAAATTGACTGGCAAATCATGTGTGTTCAGCCCCTATTCAGGGAAGTCGTTAACACTAAAGAAAAGGATGGGGGAAATTAGAATTTTTGGTATTAGAGTGATTTGTATTCAAGTGCACTACATTTAAGAATATTTCAAATAGTTTGCACTCTCTTATGCATGTTACATGAGCAAACTAGGAAACTACTCTGAGAGAGCAGACCTCCTCCAAATGTCGTTTTCAATGTTAAGAGCTGCCGACTTGAGAAAGTCAGCCGTGGGGTGGAAGGTCGAGGTCAGCGGATTTCAATGAAATTTTGCATGTGTGTTCCTTTGGATGAGTTAAAACAAAAATAAGTACTTTTATGTAAACATTTATTATGGTTGCCATGGAGATGAGCTGCCATGATCTATAGCATTTTTTTGGCTCTCATGCGACTGGGAGCAGTCTGAATTTTGGCCAGATATCTCAGGAACATATACACAAGAGTTTTCACAGAAACAACAAACTAAACACATCACTGTAAAGTACAACTCTTGTGCTTTCCAGACATAGGTTACTTTATATCAGGATCAGGAATGATGTATATTAGTACCCTCGACAATTGTACAAGGTTCGATCCAGATTGGATCTGGATCAGGGATTTGGCAAATGAAAACATGCACCAAAATTTGGCCATCTTAAGGTGCTTAGCGGAAGTCTGCGTTCTCTAAGTGCTTTCCGAGTTATCTTTACATTTGTAGTATTTCACTGATTTCTAAATCTCAAATCCTAAAAGCTCAAAGCCAGTATTACTTGACATCTTATGAACATGAAATAGAAGAAAGTCAACTAAAAAGGGGCAAATGAACAGGGAAAAATTAGCACCAAGGGATGATATAATGATGACAGGAAAAAAATTAAACTTAGTAGTTTAATTTTTCCCTGCCATGGAAAGAAGAAACACAAATAAATTCAAACCTCTAATTGCTTTCATAAGTGGATGCTTCAAAAAATTTAATGAATTTCCTGATGAAAAATATTTATCATTCTGCTTGTTAAAAAAAAAAAGGCAATAAGTGAATGTGAAATAAACCGTTTGTTTTATTCGTGTGACTTTTTAAGAAAGAATTATGACTGTTAGTTGAGACTTGAAGTTGTACTCGTTAATTTTGTGTACGTATTAACTCCATGTTGTTGTAATTTGTGTTGTTTAACAGCCAAACCTACAAAATTAGCCTTGTCTGTCAAAATTAGACTTGGAAATAGACTGCATTCAAGGTCAAATCCTGGCAAAAACTGACATTAAGACTCTAAGAACGTGGAAAACCTCCCCCTGAATGTTGTTTACTATTGCTATTATTTGTTTTTAAGTTTGAGTTATTGTTGTTGTTCGGAACTATTATTTGAAAAATAGCAAAATAAAAAGTAAAAAAAAAAATTAAATAATAATTAGACTTGGACAATTCAATTCTCCAGGTAAAAAAGCCGTATCAACTTAAAAGTGTATTTCACTATATGTGTCTGTCAACTGTACTCGGAAAACAACATAATTAACACACACAAGCCATTACCACAAAGTATATACTTTATTTCAGGCCAATTTAAAAGTATCATATGAAGAAAGATATACTGTAACAGAATTTATTGTTCTAAGACACATGCACATATCTATCAAAAAAAAGAGATAGAGAGATAGAGAGAGAGAGAGAGAGAGAGAGACAGATCTGATTGACTTGTCATATCTAGTAGGGTGCAAACTTTCATCGGATCCAGAAGAAGATCAGGAAAAATTCCGGAATT
>OMNM01007624.1:5504-18594 GCA_900302745.1 Parablennius parvicornis
AGTCTTTAAGAATGCACACAGCCATCTTCACCGCTTTGTTTTTTCACATTGCTTACTTTCTTTTATTATATTTAGTTTTTCCCAGTTTTCTGTTTTTACTTGAAAAGACTGTTGTGTAAAGCTTTCAGCCACTGTCGACTTGTCTTGCAGGATGAGTGGAGATATTTATTCAGGTGAAGAACCTTGCCAAAGGTAAAATACCAGCAGAGTTCAGGTGCTGACTCAAGCTGTTCTTAATGTCAAGGTTTCTCCAATAGATGGCTATTGGCCACTTAAAGAGGCCTCCTGACTGTATATAAACCACACATCGAGTCTCCTGGTGATGCTGTTGTGGAGAACACAATACCATCTCGTCTTTACCTGCCTTTTACGATCAATTCCCCGCGTGATTGAACTGCTTCATCTGGCTCAGGTTGGGAGCAGTTTATAAACTGCTGTTGATTAGATTTCAGTCGTACCTCCTGAGACCTCAAATTTTAGTGTCTATATTTAAAAAATTAAAAAAAGCTTTTAGCTCTGGTGCTGCAGAGTGCCGCTCTTTTTGTGAATATTAGCCAACACCAAGCAGGCGAGTTGATCGGCTTAAACGATATACTTCTCAATATTTTCAGGGTCAGATTATTGCCAGCGAGCTCTGCTGTACCTCTGCATCCCCCCTTTACTCCCCCCTCCGCCTGATTTTTGGCCAGGTTCAGGGTAATTCTTTGATGTGCCTGTGCAGTTGCTAGGTGACGCCGTGACTCCCGTGAATAACAGCTCTGTTGTTTCACGCTCAACCTGTGTTATGCCCACAACTCTGGCACACCATGTGACATATTTCTGAGGCCGCACAAGATTCCTTCTCCTGCCCGTCGAGCCAAAGCCTTCAATGGAAACTCAGCAGATTTACCATTCTGCTTTCTATTTCCTACTTTTCGAGCTATGTGCTCGTCATCCTGTCGCGTCAGCGTCTGTGATTTGAAGGCAGGAATGGAAGGCTTTTTACGCCCCAGCTCCGTGTTTCTTCGCCAAAAACATGTTTGTGTGAATCTCGGCATTCCGATGTAAACCCCTCTGTAACTAACTTTATCCAAACATGGCTTAAATTGTCATTTGTGTTTGACGATTGAATCTTTTTGATTTGAATATCTAAACCTGCCATGTGTCTCTGTTTTCTCTCCTCCTTTCTCACTTTCCTGGTATTATTCATTTTTTACAGATCCCAGAGGCAGAGAGAAAAGACCCCAATGAACTTGTTGGTGAGTATTTACATACATATGCTTATGAGAATTAGATTTACCCACATCAAAGAAGTACCCAGTGCTTTTATTTTTATTTTAAGGGTCCTGCTGTGGGTTTGTTTACCAGTTTGTGGTTTTACTGTAACGATTTGGGCCAATTAGGGGAAGTGCTCTGACTTTATTAGATTGAATCTGAAGGTGCTCTCAAGAAAAACATGTTGAGAAATACTGTCTCAAAAAAACTTTTCTTTTAACTCCAATAAACTGAGAAATAAATGTATATAACGCATATATCATGTGGAAAATGTGCCAACAGAATTTACTATTGTTGTAGCACTGTTGTCCTACTTATGTAGAAATCTGCAGCAAACAGATAATAGCAGGTTGGCATCAGAAATGTTTTTTTATTAATTAGTGTCGTAGTCAAGACGACCTTACTCGAGACTGAGTCAAGACCAAGACCTTGAATGTTTCGTCTGGAAACAAAGACCAGTCTCAAGTACTAAATCTACCAGATGTACCTTGCAGACATAGATGGCTCATTGTGAGGAAGGTCCTTAAGCAGGAAACAAATCTGAGTTGTGTCAGGACAACTTCGCCACAGTAAAACCATGAATCACTAACTAGTCCTCGCTGAGATAATAAAGCTTCATTGTGTGCCGGCTGACAGATGGGTTGTGGTGTTCTTAACGGTGAGTTAGTGACTAATGAGCAACCTGCAGGTAGGCAGGATGTGAGTGGTACTGGGAGTGGTACTTCACACACAGCCGTGTTCACTTTATGAAGCTGGATGTGGATGATGGCACCAATAATGTGCTTTGTGTGTGTTGCAATGAGAAGGAATGATTATTCTTGTTAATATATTTCAATTTATCATCGACAATTATTAATTCTTGAAACTAGTCTGACTCTAAGTATGGATTAACATTTTCACATTTGCCTGCAGCAGTGTGTCATAAAGGTGTAATTACATGACATGTTGATCTGAAATGCTTAATTTTGGCTATTAGCTATCAATGCTAAGGAATTAAATAGGCAGAAAATTGAAAAAGGGTGAGTTGAAATATCATCCAAAGGAAGCTTAGTGTCTCTACAGATTTATTAAGATTTTTGTACAAAATACTAACCCATTGAATTTACATTTGACCTCGGAAAGAAATTCAGGGAGACAGAATACACAGAAATCAGACTGAAAGCGATTTGTATAAGTTTAAGACAATTTTGTTACATTATTTTTGCAAAGAGAGACAAAGTCACAGTTCAGCCTTTGTACGATTGTCCAGGAGTTTGTCTTAACTATGAAGTCTACACTCTGTAACCATCTCACCATGACAATATAAATCTTTTTAAAAAAAATTCTCATCAATTTGCTTTAAATATCTCTGAAGAAATGTGGAAGTTAGTAAAATCTAACTTGCACTAAACTGTATTTCATTTGATTTGATTAGTCTGTATTACGATTTCTACTTAAAACAGCCATATATGTTCCCGTGCACAATGTTTAATGATGCGTCTTCTTAACTCAGTGCACTCTTGTGCCCCATGGTGGCCTCTGTCCAAGGTCTGATAATGGCTGCAGCTCTGGAGCTTCTTAAAAAAAGAAAAAAAGGACATAATTTTAGCCTCGGTTTCCATGACAGCGTGGCAGTGTCGGAGCGTGACTCACATCCCCTGGCGGACCCCCCTGACATTCCCCAGCGTCGCCTGTCAGTAAATGTCACACTGCCGTCTGGCAGAAAGCCTCCCGTCAGCAGCGGGCTGAAGACGGCTCTTTGTCCACCGGCTGAAGGGCCGCACATTGTCCCAGAAGAACCCTCGGGGCCCGGACTGTGACTGCTTGTCTGTTTTTTGGGAGAAACAGCTGGTAATTAAGACCAAGAGTATAATCTCCCCTCTGTCTCGTCTATCTTGCTCACTGTGCTGCTGCTTTGTGAAAACATCCCTCACGTATTTACACCGCGGCCTGAGATTTTTTTTTATTCCAGCAAGCTGTTCTGAGAGTTTATTTTGGTGTTTAGGTGAAGGGTTTGTCCAATCTCAAGCCGTCTTGAGCAGATTAGCAAGGTTTTAAGTTTTAAACCTCTGTTGCAGCCGCACTGTGTAAAGTGTGTGTGCATGTCTGTATCTGCGAGAGAGTTTGATGAATACCAGGCTGCCGCCTAATGCCTCTGAGTCATCCGACTTGCCTTATCAGGTTTTCTTCTTGTTGGAGGCTACAGTATTTTCTATCGTTTTACAACATGGAGACTACACAGGACTTTTAATGTTCACGCACATACACAAACAGACAACGCCCTGCCCCTCCTCCCCCGACTCGGAGGCTTTGAGGAGTTACAAAGTCTTATCAGCTCAAACGTGGCAGATATAGAGTGTTGCCACAAGTCAGCCATGCCCACACCTGAATCTGCGATCCCACATGGCAACGGAGCAGGACGGGAACAAGAAAACTGAAGAAAAGAGCGAGTTGTGTACGACATCATCCCATATGCGCGCAAACACACACACACACACCAGGCCCCTGGATGCACCGGCTGCTTCACTGTTTACATGTTTAGAGGGAACATGTGCAGCTACTCAACCTGAACTTGCACAAAAACATTGCCAACTTGCAGCATCAGCAACAATTCAGACTGTCCTGTGTGGTTACAAAATTTCACAGCTGATTCCAAAACAGTAGGTTTTTGTTTCTCCTGTTCTGTTTAACCTGTTAAGACCCGATTACTTCAGAGAATAAGCTCACCCTTGACAGGTTTTCTCCACACATGTAGTCACGGTGTGATTTTCACACACACAAATAGCACAACATTGAATAAAGAACGTATATAATGAATTTAGTGTTCACTGTAAGCTGCAGCCTTTATGAGTCGTTTACACCAAAACAAATAGTTTTTATTAACTTTCTATAATATGTTGGATTTAATATAATTAATACTCGAGCTAATACTTTTAAATATAGATTTCTTGCCTCTACATTACTACATTACTTCAATAAAACATTGAAATTGTAATTAATTGTGTAGTTTTCAATAGAAAACAATGATTGCTACACATCAAATTAAAAATAAGCATTATTCCTACACAGTTTTTCTTCAAAAACTCTGCTTAAAAACATTGTGTGTGTATTTGTTTGCCCTGATAACCGTTGCCCACGACCAGAGTGAGACCCTAAAAAGATGAAGTTGAAGAAACACTAAGTCCCAGCTTCCAGTGAAAGTATCTGAAGGGGCGTTGGAATTCTTCTTGTGTGGTTTCGTAAGATTGAAATTCCGAGTTCTCCATAAAATTACCTTCTGGTGTTCACTCAAGTTTTTACTTGTCGGCTGCTCTTCGATCGTCGGGCGAGCGCTCCCGTGTTTTCAGGGTTTAGATTTTATTCAGCGTGATTGACAGTCGCTGTGAACACCATCTGACGGAGGGGAAGGAGGAGTGACACTGAAGAATGTCGGGCCTGTAGACAGAGAAATCAGAGGGCGGCGAGTCAAGTTAGGAGAGCGAGGAGAAGAGGAGCCGCCCTTCTCCGTACAAGCCCCGACAACAGGCACTCCCTGCCTGGGTCGTGTTCTCCTCATACCACACCGCTCCGCAACACACAAGGGGCAATGTGATCTATAGGATGCTCAGGAATAATCCTCAAATCTACAACCTTGCTTTTGTTATGCCAGCTTGGCGAATTCGCCAGCAACAAATCCACATTCACCCCTTCCACATTCATCAGCGCTCCGTTCTGCCGTTTGTATAGACGTGATGGTTACTGAGCTCGTCTCTGCCCTGCGTGTGAAGACATGCAGAGAGGGAAAGTCTCCCAAGTGAAAACGAGCACACTCTAATGCAAAAATGTCTCTGTTCACACAGCTCTGTTCTCAGAGAAGGTGAGGAACATGTCGCCCGACGAGATCCGGATCCCCCCCGAGCCCCCCGGACGCTGCTCCAGTCAACTGCAGGTACACGCCGCCACTGTTCAGCCAAGCACACTGGTGTAAACACGTTACACTGCCGAGGCCTTCTCAGTTAATCACACTCAGTAGTTTTTTTAAAGTCCCCGCTGAGGTGCAGCATGTTTGGAGGATGCAGGCTGCAGGTATTTGCTGAATAAACTCTTTGCAGGGAGTAAATTCATCTTATAAAATGATGAAAACTTGTTATGACCTGCTTTGTAAGCACACACAGTCTGTACTTTTGACAAGAGCTCCAAGTGCATCCACCAGAGGAGCAGTTTTCTTTCCAGCAGGCGAAGCAGAATAAAGTGTCCACACACAAATCAATTCAAACTCCGTTTACGTAAATAATGTTTTCAAGGGGAAATAGAAAACATTTGTTGTGTTTCGTATGGCTGCTTACACGACAGCGGCTCTCGGAGTCACTGAAGACGAATCCCAACCTGGAACTCTTTGAAAACATTCCTACATCTCCATGGAAATGGGGAAAACACCTTTTTGGAAAAAACCTCTTAACTTTGACCTCCTTTAGAGATTTATGTAGTCAGGTTGGTTTTGTTTCAAATCTTCCGTGGTGTTTAGTTACTTTTTCATAGCGGGTTCTGGCGAGGTGTGTACGGCACCGTGTGTCCTTGCTGCTTACCAGCAGAAAAAGATTGCGCAACAACAGCTGAGTCATGAAACTGATGATTTGCAAAGTGTGAAATCTCAGCTGTTTGGGTCAATTTCATTGTATACATTTTTAGAACTGCTTTCCTTGTTAACCCAATTATAGCCCCGCCTCCTTCACCACAATGTTTTGATAGATCACATTTTTTTTTAAATTCACTTGAGGTGATTTCAGATCTTTCCCAGATGAAAGCAGGTTTTTTCTGCATATCTTTTCTTGTTTTCACTTCTCTGCACTCTGATCTGAGCGTCGGCTGAAATGAGCTGGCAGCCCAGCGAGTTGTTCACATCTCAAGGTCGGGCTACGATTGCAAAAGGTGCTTGGAAAAAGAACAGGAAACATTCCTGCTCTGGTGAAAGGAAATCCAATCAAGCCTCTTCAATACATTCAGTCCTGCCTCTCCGTGACCTGCGGGCTGGGATATGCAGGCTGCTCTGGTGAAGGTGAATCATTAGGCGATAGCTGGAGGAGTGCAATGGGGTGGGGGGGGAGTGGCAGCCCGGAGGGCAATGCTTTTGAGCTCCAGGTTTTTAAGTGTGCTGTGTGTCTTGACCTGCTGGAGCTCCTCCTCCTGAAGCAGCAGCGAGGAGTTGATCCTGACCCTGTGCTGCTTTCATTACAGGGGCGAGTCCCAGAGTTGATGGTTTTTCCCTCAAGATTTATTCCCAACCATGGAGGGAGTGTTTGAAATGGCTAAATGAGTTATTTTCGAGCGCAGCAGTGAGTGTTATATGGACGAGGCAGCCATCAGTTCTCACACATACATGACCCGAGTGAAGTATTTATTTTTTACTGACACGTGGACGCAAGATGCTGATCTACAAACCAAACTACAATGAAACCATCAGAGCAGCAGGTTGTGAAGACCCCAACAGGTTAAACATGATTACAAAAAAATATATATCATTGTTTACTCACTGAAGTATCCAGCAAGATAATGAGGCTGGTGTCAAATTATGTTCACCTGATGCCTCACAGTGGGCTCGTTTAAGTCGAAACAGGTCAACTACACAGACGTGGACACTTTTGAGTATAATATTTGATTTGAACACACATTAATACATTTTGACCATTGAGGCTGGTGTCAAATTACATGTGCTCCATGCCACCAGGGTCAGGACTGTAATCAGGTTATGGGTGGGAAGTGCTGGTGTCAAATTGCAATTATTATAAAATCATTTGAAGTTTTCTCCAATGAGAGCACAATTTAAGAATATGATGATGCTGGTGTTCAATTACAAGTTCTTGACGTTGTGCACTATCAAGCTCATTGCACATGAAAAAATGGCTTCATAGATGTTTGACTTTTTTCATATATGGTCATGAGCTCCAAACAAAGAGTAACTGTTAAAACAAGGAAGCTGATGTCAAATTACAAGCACTTGACGTTGTGTGTCAGGGTGGTCAATGCTCTTGAAAGAGAGGCTCATGGGAAATGTACATTCAAAGAAATCTCTGGTCATTTGTCCCAGGCACAGTACAAGCTAGAATGATGAGCCTGGTGAAAAAATTACAACTTCAGAAAGACAAAAATTAAAGCAATTCAAGAAAAACTGAAACTCTTAAGTTAATTTCATGAACTTCAGCAGAGCATTCCAGACTTGTCCCACTCTTGTATCACTCAGGATGACGGAGCTGCTGCAGCTCCCTGCGGCCGAGTCGAACCTGGTTGTCAAATATTTCTCCGAGGTCTCAGAAACCCGTCCTACAATGGCTCCATTCACCCTCACTGCAGCAGAGCCCGTGTCAAACCATATGTATAAATAGCCTCCGTGCAGCCGGTGACACCAGCGTCGTGCTGAAACACGGCGTGACGAAGAAGCCAGAGTCGGCGCCTAGCAGTGCGATGACCTCCCTCCCTATGTCTGTTTGCTTTGTAACAGGAGAAGATCCAGAAGCTGTACGAGAGGAAGCTCCATGGAGATTTCGACACAAACAGCCACATCCAACAGAAGAAGGAATTCAGGAACCCGAGGTATGCCGCACAGCTGGAGGAGACGCACACAAACACGATAAACCACAACATTAGTTTACACATTAGTTTACACAACAATGGCTGTAGTTTGCAGGCCAAGCCACTAGTTGGTGCATTTTGTAATGCGAATGGTAAACATTGAAGGTATTTTCGTCTTGATCCATTCGGTTTCTGCTCCACTAATGCAGATGACGATGTAGTAAATGTACACATTGTTGTGAGAAGATGTGTTCAATTTAAATGAGTTAGCAGCAAAAACAAAAGGCCCCCCCCAAAAAAAGCTCCATTTACACAACAACGTCAAGTGAAAACAAAACATAGAATGCAAAAATGATGCGTTTTCGCTGATGAAGCATCTCATTCAACCTGTTTGCTTTTCTTTCAGCATTTACGAGAAGCTGATTCAGTTCTGCAGCATTGACGAACTGGGAACAAACTACCCCAAGGACATGTTCGATCCCCACGGCTGGTCGGAAGACTCTTACTACGAGGCTCTGGGTGAGCACTTTCTCCTTATCTTGGTCTTGGTGTTCCCACCTCAGGCTTGATGGTTTATTTGTTTTTTGTTTGTTTTTCTTGCAGCGAAGGCGCAGAAAGTGGAAATGGACAAACTGGAGAAGGCCAAGAAGGAGCGCACCAAGGTGAGACAACACCAGGTGGATTCACCCCGCTGTCGCCGTCAGGCACAGCGCAACTCGTCAGATTTTCTAGTCTTTATCCCCCAACACCATTCACCTTGTCGGCGTCTCAGATACTCCCAGCGCGATGGCTGGCGCATTCACAGCTTCAAAAGCTGCAGCATCATCGTTCTTGGGAGGCTTGAACTAACACGCTCCGAATCTCATGTTCACTGCGCCGAGATGTCTGCAGTGGTATGTAGGCCGAGTCACAGCGGGGACGCAAAACAAGACGCGTCGAACGTAGTAAATCAGCAGGAGATTTCAGACCGTTTAAAATGTGTCCTGGAACAAGGCTTTTTCAAACTTCTGACAAGAAAAAAATGTCGATATTCAGCTCGACACGTGTCATTTTTTATTCAGAGCTTGTGGCCCCATATTAGACCCCGAAAAATGTGCGATTCTGCAGTCCTCTAGATTCACCAGCAGGAACACTGTCTTCATACTGTTGTTTCGATTTGTTTGCTCCTCTCAGATTGAGTTTGTGACCGGGACCAAGAAGGGCACCAACCCCTCCAGTACAGCCGCCTCCACCACCAGCAGCACTACCACCACCACCACGGCCACAGGTGAACCGTCACTCATACGAATAATAGGACATAAAATCAGCAGAAATGTATCAATTGTAATCAAATATGTCCCTGTTGAGGCAAAAGATTTATCATTTATTTAGCCATGATGTTGAGCTACTTTCAGAAGACATTAACTGATCTCTGAGGGAAAGCAAAAACAAAAACTTTGAGTCTGTCTTGCCTGTTAGAATTGAACAGTTTTTCTTACAAGATGAAGAGTTTGAAGATAAATTTGAACTATTAATCTATATTTATCTGTAAAATGTCTATTTTCTGTAGCCGAAGCCCAGAAGAGGAAGAGTAAGTGGGATTCTGCGATCCCGGTGACGCTGGCCCAGCCCACCCTCATCACCACCACGGCCACACTGCCCGCCGTGGTCTCCGTGACGACGACGGCCAGCGGCACCAAGACCACGGTCATCTCGGCGGTGGGAACCATCCTGAAGAAAGCCAAGCAGTGACGAAGAGAGGACGCACGGCTGGACAGTTTTCAGAAATCATCCTCCAGATGCTCCCGGCCACACTTTGACTCACATAAAGACTGAACGGCCTTCTGGGACTGAATTCTCATGCAGTCAGAAAACAATCTGCCAGTTTGTAACTGAGCAGGTAGAAACAGATTATTTTTCTATGGATCGTCCCGGAGCAGTATTTTCCAGTTTCCTGTAGCCCTGTGACATGTTTTGGCTCCACATGTGTGTTCTCTTTTTCATCCTTTTTGTCTTCTGTGGCATTGTGGACAACTCCGAGTTAAATAAATTTTTTTTACATGTGTACATATGTGTTGATTATACAGTTAATAAATTGATTGGATGTTGCCTTTTAATCATTTTGACTAAATGTTTGCACTCAATACCATCAAACGTGATGAGATTCAATCTGCAGAATGAGAAAAAGGCTTTGCAATGAGTAGAACTGAAACACAATCGAATGCATGTGCCTTCCAGGTGGAGGCGACTTTTATTGCAGGATTCACATCTGAGCAGCGTCAAAGAGCATCTGGCGGTCGTTTGTTTGATTTGGAAAATGAGAAGCCATCTAAACAAGACGAGATGCATATTTCTTTTCTAACCTTTCACTTCGCTCGACATCACAGCTCAGTGTAGTAGTTCAACTAAACATTACAACTATGTCAAGACAACCTCCCTGTGTACTGATGGTTTAGTTGAACCCAACTGCATTCCCCGATTGATTGATACACTTAAAAAATTTGACTTTTCATATAGTTCACTGGATTAAATGGTAAAATCACATTATATTCAGCATTTTATTATTCATTTGGCATGCAGCTGGTTAGTTTTATTCATGAAAAAACATTTTCTGCCCTCTGATACAAGTCATTTGTCAGTTAAATCACATTTAAAATGAGCAGAAGCCATGACATTGGTGCAGTGCCTGAACAAAAATCTGGATTTTCTTTGTATCTCGGTGTGTTTTTGCTGGGAAATACTTGTGTTACATAATCTCCTGAGAGTCTTACCATACAGTTAAATATAATCCAAGCATAAGTGATTAAAGCAGGGAACTATTAGTGGTGTGGTCGACTGGGAGAGGATCCCAGGAGATGCGTAATCACCAATTAGTTTTCAAAAAAAAGTTACAAAAATGATGGTAAGTGAGACGTTTCAGCTGCTCGCTTCTGGAGGTCAATACAGCAGAACGTGATGTTTAATGTGGCACAAAGATGCAACATGAGCAGTCAAAAAGAGAATAACCTCAAACGAATGCAAAATAAAATAGATACAAAATGGTCGTGAAGATACAAAAAGGGTCATAAGTCATGTTGCAAAGGAACACAAACATGCAAAATGGTCATGAATTGTGTTTTGAAAAGTAACAAAATGCTCATTAAAATGTTGCAACATTTAAAGCAAGATCATAAAAAATGTGAAATAAAAAGATCCTCAAAAAAATGTTGTGAAATAATAACACAAAATGCCAACAAACAGAAAAAGGCAATACAAAAAGGGTTCAATAATGACCATGAGTACAGAACTTCCACAGAATGAAAAAAAAAAAATTATTCTGGAATAATATAAGAAAGACCAGAAAATTATGCAAAGTGACTACAAATTACCACAATGGGAAGCAAATAATTTTAAAAGACACAATCATCATGAAATGTTACAAAATCCCCATAATAGCATGTAATTTACAACAAGACCTCCATTGAGATTAAGAGATGAGAAATGTACCTCAAGGAAGAAAGAATGATCAAAACATGTCCTGATGATTCCACAACAAGAACACAAAATGGAATACAATGATTAAAAGAAACTGACAAGCTATAAAAGATTTTTGCTCTACGAGATACACATCTTTTAAAAAAATTTTTTACATCTTGTCAATTTGAAGCTATTTAACTTCTCTTTTAGAACAGCAGTGGAGCAGAGGAACTCTCTTAGGGCAGAATTATTCATGACGTGGGGAAAAAATAGAGAAAGTAGCACACTGCTGTTATTAAAAACTGTAAACTCAACTGCAGATGCAGGAATGTTGGGGTCGATGATTCAGTATGTGTGGGTGTGTGTGTGTGTGTGTGTGTGTGCCCAGAGGATTCAAAAGGACAAATATAAAGACACAAAAGCATTATGTCAACAAGGTCACAAAGACAAACAAATGTACCTGAAATTATGCAAAAATTCACTAAATCATCATTACATGATCCTAAAAGATTGCAAATATTTGCAAAATAACCCTAAAATGATCTCAAACAATCCCAAAGAGCCAATGATACAAAATGTTCACCAAGAAGCAAAAAGACTCATAAAATTATTTCAAATGATCCCCATGACATGATCCCCCATAACATGATAATACGAAGCAAAATGTTGTTTTTTAAAACGAAAATGGCCAAACAAAAGTGCAAAAAATGTCAATAAAATGATTGTGACACACAATGAAAAAATAAAATGCTATTTTTCCCCCAAAGTAGCACAAAACTGCTTCATATTGATACAAACTATCATGACGGACCATTATCTCATGATAAACAATCATCAAAATGGCCTTAAAAAGTCTGAAAATGTTGAAATATTCTTGTTGTATTTCATGTATTTGTGACGAGCGGAACCTGTAGAAACGTGTTTATTCCTTCTAATGCAGTCAGAGGAAGTCACTCCCTGCAGATACAGAAGCTGTGTCGAGGGCAGATGCCGGAATGTTGGAGATGAGTCATTATGATGAGCGCTGCATCACTTGCAGGTGTGTGTGTGAGTGTGTGAGTGTGTGCACAAGAGTTTGTGCGTGTGTGTGCACGTTGTTAAGGTAAGCTGCAGGGACACACCCAGTGTACAGGCTGTACTGAGCACGTCCCGACTTCTCCTCATCTGGCCGCTGCCATCACTTTGACTCCCAAACTTCAAAACATGAAGATATCCAGCGAGGCTGATGCATTGTTCGAAATCAAGAATGGAAGTCTGTGTGAAAACAGGGAAAAACACAACTTTTCTGAAACGCTGTCAGAGTAAATAGCTCTTCTGCACATGCTCAGTAGATGGACGATAACGACAATGTGGTAGTTGGTAGATTTATAGTTGAGAATCACTGGTAATGCAATCCTTCCTCATCATCTGACCATGCAAATGTCACTGTACTCACCATTTTTAATGTTTATAGTGTGTTGTTTTCTGCATGCATGTGTGCATGGTTTCATTACAAAAACAAACATCGGTTTCCTCTAGTGGCCCCACATGCTAACTACGTCCTTTTCAAAACGTTGCCATGTTAATGCAAAACTTTTCTGAAAAGTAAAACACACAAATGATGCATTTCACTTGAAGCTTAAACAAAGTCTTGTGTGTTCGTACATCACATCATAACTTTATTATTATTATTATTATTATTATTATTATTATTATTATTATTATTATTATTATTATTTACTGTTGTTATTGTTGTTATTTGCAACTTTAGGTAAATGTTATACAGTCTTCTCAATTATCTATTTTTCACATTCATTTTGTGTTCAACAGTTCAGACAGAGGAAACTGGTGGTATATACTGTATAGGATAATCTTTTTGTTTTTTTTAAATATAGCA